>MU832775.1:0-66811 GCA_029204225.1 Diphasiastrum complanatum
ATGTCTCTTTGAAGTTGTGATTTATTGTCACTCTTAGACACTATCACACTATTTAGCAATGTTTATGTAGTGTGGTTGGGCGACATTTGGTTGCGATTCTTGCAACATCTATTTTACTGTCACTTAGCAACGCTACATCATTTTAGCAACATTTATGTAGTGTCGTTGGATGACATTTGGTTGCAATTCTTGCGACATCTACTTAATGTCGCTTATCAACATTGTTTTTCCTACATAGAAAAAAATGTATACAAAAATTAAAATACATAAGAGAACTTATGAAAAGCTATCATTCTCTTTGTTGAATTATGCAATGAAAATGTACAGTTACAATGTCTAAAGGATTGTTCGCTTAGACTAACAAAAACTGGTTCTATGATCTTTGACATTGGCATTCTAAAAATGTTCACTGTAATCAACAATGTACAACAATATGCCTTCACATACTTTGTAGTTTGTCTTTCAATAATCCACAAAGAGAGTAAGTTTATTGCCTAGCCAGAATGGTAAAATTTATCCCTATAAAAAACATTGCTAAAGCATATGATGAGTTCTCTTGACATTTTTTTTTCTCATCATTGTTCCATAGTAGTTTAAGTTGCAACTCATCAAATCACCTTGAATCTAATGGTTACATTGAAAGGACTAATTACACATTTCAGAATATGCTGGGTAGGCAAACTTAATGAGGTGAATATTTGCAAGGATAGAGTTTGATTTACAATAGTGATAAGCATACTAACAATAGGTACGACTTGAGGCTTATCTGTGGATTTCAGCCAAAGGACGACCCATTCTCACAAAAACTACAAAGATAAAGCTTTAGAGTGAAGCTTATTTTTAATAAAATAGGCAAGAGATGATACAACTAGCACTTAAGAATGTCTAAAGTGCTCAAGACAGAGTCAAACACTAGACAGAAGTTGATATCTTTACAAACTAATTGACTCGAAGGTAATGCGGACTAGAAAGCATTATAAAAATATCTACAAGGTACTTTCGACCACTTAGAATCATCAAACAATTTAATACTTCAAAAGAAGCCAAGGTGTATACAATATTTGTGAGTAAGCTTAGAACATCTTCACATAAAAGGAATTCACCGCCTTTGGAAATTAATTGGGTCAAATGGAAAACATTTTTTTCAACATGAAAGTGACTAGTTTAGAATCGTTTGTGCTCTAAGACTATCCCTCTCTTATTGATCAACACCAATTTCATACACGATGTTCTTACAAACAATATGGCTTTCTTTCCTTTTATTCCGTAACTTGGTTAGAGCCATGGATGTGGACAACGTTAAAAAAGTTACTTAAAGCCTTTCAATACTCAATAGTTTTACCCACTATTGTCATTGATAAGTAGCTAATAAATCATCTGAGTTAGGCAAGTTCACACATGAATCTTCTTAAGGTTTTGGTTTAACACCACCTCTTTGTATCTAAAATTGTAGCCATATAAAATGAGTAAGTTTTCGTATGTTTGGCAAAACAGAGTCTTTCAGATTGTGCACACACACACACACACTAATGCATAACAGTCCATATCACATAAATAAATCATGTTTCACACTGAGAAAGATAGGCATGCTAAGGAAAAAAGAAACGGGAGGAAGAAACCCACAAGTTTACATATGACGAAAAGTAATCAGTTAGTTAAGACATTAATTTCATGATTGTTGCTGGGAAGCAACAGTCATTAAATCACAGCGATGAAACATAGCAAAGCATTTAGACATTATAAACACTCTCATCATAAACTCAAATTACTGAACCAGATAATATAGCAGTTATTCAACCTTAATTATTATTAGCAAAAGAAACGGGAGGAAGAACCCACAAGTTTACAAATGACGAAAAGTAATCAGCTACTTAAGACATTAATCTCATGATTGTTGCTGGGAAGCAACAGTCATTAAATCACAGCGATAAAACATAGCAAAGCATTTAGACATTAAAAACACTTTCTCATCATAAACTCAAATTACTGAACCAGATAATATAGCAGTTATTCAACCTTAATTATTATTAGCAAATAAAAGCTGAAAAACAAAATTAGTACACAGTCAGAATTGAGACTCTTTTATATCTCTGAAAGGTATATATAAGATCAAGAGCATTCTGTACATTATGGCATGGAACATATCTCGTTCCGCATGTGCGGAACATTATAAAAAGTAAACCTGATTGAAATTTCATTTGGGGTGGAACAGACTCCTTAGGAAACCAAAAATTAACAAATCTAGCAAAAAAATAGCCCCAAATTTGCGTATTTAGGGCAGAAACATTGGGCTACGAGACTGTGGTTTGAACCTAAGGAACTGTGGTTTGATGCACCATATTCTCCTTATGATCACGCGTTTGATGCCTGAGATGGATCATTTTTCCTCTCAGTCAGGCAGCTGGGAACAGTGTCCCGTGGGTGCCCATTCCATACACTCTCGGACTATGATTAGATCCTCATCAAACATTTTCTTCAAGGATAAATCTTTCATAAACAATTAACTTTGCTTGAGATCTTTCACCAACCTTGAGTTTGTTTGCATAGTTATAATGGTCATGTAGTCATGAGTAGGCTGTCAACATTTCACTCCTTCCAATGATGAACCTAAAATCCTTTTGATCCATGTGTTGAAACTTTCATAGACATGAGCATTTAACACTTTTAGCTTTCATCTACTGTGGCACTATATAAATTACAAAAAAAAAATTTATATCGTGTCTATTCTACTAGCCATAGTTGTCCCATTCCGGACTGGAACATGTTCCGTTTCGGAACGTGGCGTAAAAAAAAAAATATAACAAACTCATTTTTTAATTTACCAAGGAAAATTAAATACATAATGCATAAAAAAATCAGCATTGATTGTAAGTAAGATAGGATTAACTAAATCTCTCTCTCTCTCTCTCTCTCTCTCTCTCTCTCTCTCTCTCTCTCTCTCTCTCTCTCTCTCTCTCTCTCTCTCTCTCCCCTTTAAGGTTTTCCCTACTACATCCTATAATTCCTCCCTACTCTCTACTACCCCCAAAAAGATTGACTTGTTCTTGCATGATTGATACAGGCGCATTATTTTTAAACTAGTTTGCATGAACAAGATGTTGGAAAGGTAATTAATATTCTCTTAAGCTGGTGAGCTATGTAATTGGTCTGAAGCTCATGAAATGTCTTATTTGTGATGAGCTATGGTTAATTTGGGCTCTAAACTCATTATTCGAAGGACCCGAACCTGAGGGAACGTCTTAAACTATGTATCACTCTTCCAAGAGTGTGAGTCGGTGAGCTATCCAAGGATAATAAGTCTGAATGGGTGGTGGTCTCATGGGTATCTCCTTCAAGTGTGTGTGGTTGTGGCCAAACAAAGTATGTGTGTGAGTTTATGTTGATCATCAATCAAGCTGTGCTGTGACTCATGCAATTCTCTTTACGAACTATGATTTTGTATACAGAGATTACTCAACATCCTCGTAGAAGTTTAAATGGCACTATCTACTAGACAGCAAAAATTTATGTAGCTACTTATCTATAGATATCTCCAACTAGATTAAAATCTATGTTAGCAGTGAGCACAACATGCTTGAAGAACATGCAATAGAACTTTGAAATTTTACCTGATTACTTTCGTAAAGAAGTATATTTTGTCACACAATCAAATGAAACCAGCACAAACTTTGTACATGTTATGCGAACTTGAGATACATGAGTATAAAAAAACCAGTACATGTTATTCAAACTTGAGATACATGGGTATAAAAAAGAGCATTAAGGTTCTTGTTATTCAAAAATTGCAATTTCTGGCTAGAATCAAAATTATAAAAAATGGGATGCCTTGAAAATATACTGATTTCACATATTCACAAAAAATAATATAGCACTCATGTGCTAGATGTCAATAGTGTTTGGAGTGAAACTCCCTCCATTCTTGCCCGGCTAATGATATCATCCTGTGTAGGTTATGGCCAAAACTGGTTAGATTCGATCTTTCAGTGGGTTTAGAAAAAAAATGTTGAAAGAGAAAATAGTATTACCTTGATCTGTTCTGTGATTTTGGTTGAACCCTTTATACCACAACCCACAAAAACATCAAAATAGATTAGTAAAATGCAACATCGTGCTGAATTTGACAAAATCTGATCCAAACAAAGAACCTGAAAAATAAAGTGAAATTGAGTAGTGTTACATTAGATTCTGATAAAATGACACATTTTATGCTCAAATGAACCACATGAACTGTGTCAGATACTAATGGAACCCCTTGAGCACAATTATCAAATGTAAAGGATTTGTTGACTGTTACTATCTAGCAAGCTGCCATGCTACGAGAAGGTAGTATGTGCAAACATTTATTCTATAATTTCATAATGTAGCACAATGCAAAGCACATGCCTATTTCTTAGCAAGCATTGAATTCTCACAAAAATTCAACCCAAAATGAAAAACTTCTCTTCTAATATTCAGGAGTGGTAGCTTCATGAATGGACCAAAGAATTGTTACAACCATTTACATAACAACTTCAAAACTTCTGGTCTTCATATGACCCCCTTCTCGAAGTTCTCTGTTTCTATTGTGCTATGTTTTGCATGTTTCTCAAGAGATTTGTGTTCTCAAATTCTGCCATACATTTCATCACGTTCACTTTAATCCGTTTGTTATCTCTTCTCAAATTTTCCTCATTCCATATCCAGAAGTGTCTAATGCCTTTCAAGTGACAAAAATGCTTTGCTTGAAACTCTCTATTGGCACTCAAATGGCATATTAGGCATATTAGGATAGTGGTGGGATTTCACTTGTTTCAATGACTTTGAATCCTCCATTGGAACTTATATGACCTAGTAGTATGACTCCATAGTATCGTCACTGATGAAAAAGAAATTACGTAGAAGCCCCAAAGACTGGCTGCCTCAGCTCAGTGTTATTTTGTTTATTTTTTGTTTCTTGACAAACATCGCTCATTAGTCATGACTTAGGGATACTATTCAGATCTAGCTTGCGTGGCTTCAAATCTGTACTATTTTTGGAGTTCATCTATGATCCCAAAAGCAATCCGATAACAGCCTTCTAAGCATATCTTTTTCATCCTTATAATTAGATTAACCATTTTATAGTTTCATGTCTGATTCGAATCGACCAATCGAATTGGCCCGATTTGACCGGTTCAAACCGATCCAAACCGCCCATCTGGAAACCGAATCGCCCGAATCGATCGAGTTGCAAATTTTTGGTTTTAAGGTATCCAGGCATGAGTTCAGAATCTATATTCTACAAATTAGGTTGTATACATAGTACACACTATCTAGAGTGTACATTAAGCATTCAAGTAATATTTCATGACTGATTCATGATTAATTAGACATCCGGATTCCGGTTCTAACAAATTTCGATCGCCAATTTGGAAACTGAACTCCAGAGCTAAGAGGACGAGTCTTACCCGTACAGTGTAGAACCAGTTGCTATAGTTAGTGGTCAATACCGAGAGAGAGAGAGAGAGAGAGAGAGAGAGAGAGAGAGAGAGAGAGAGAGAGAGAGAGAGAGAGAGCGACTGTGGGCAATGATAGACAAAAAGGGTTTTGTCTATCCTCATTGGTCCATGTTTGCCCTAAAATTTATTTGAAGGGCATTTGAAATGCTTGACAATGACATGTGCATTTAGAAATTTCTAGAGAGAAGGTGACTTTAGAAATTCAGAGAAAGAGAAGTTTCTAGAAAGAGAGAAAGGTATAAAGGGGCAAGAGAGAACAGGAGAGGCTTGCATCATGATAACGAGAGAGAGAAGTGCTATTTTTTATGTTTTAGGGTTTTTTTTAGGGAGGAGAGAGAGAGAGAGAGAGAGAGAGAGAGCGCTCAAATCGTGAATTGTGATTCATTAAACGAACATCATCCAAAATCCAAGTTCCAATATGAAATAAAATGTATCATGTATAATCGTAATAGGTTCCAGGACAACATAATCAATGTCATAGCCTCATGGCTCAAGCCTCATACAAATCTATCATCTAATATCTATGCATGCAGTGTGCATGAACAACATGGGCCATGGCACATGCTCCTCCTAGTCTCTAGAGCTCATAACCGCCTGGATCTCGTCTCCCTTGGGAGCGTCTCCTGTATAATGGGGGGGCCTCTGAATCCTCATGATCATCACTTTCCTCATCCAAGTCAGAGGACTTTGTTTCACCCTCCTCTATGTAACCACCTAGACTCTCTGAAGTCTCCTTTGAATCATCAGCTTTAGGCTCCTCATCTGCAACTGATGAGAACGTCGAGAAGGATGAGAGCTCGAAGCCTCTCCCAACTGCATCTTGATCCTACGTGAAGCCCCTCAAGTGCTAGGTCCTGCACAATGCGACATCAGTCGTTACACATCAATATGATATATCTAATTTGCAAGTTCAAAGTTTTAAGAGTAATCTACGCACGTCCTGCTCCTAATACGAATGGCAGTTTTGGAACCTTTGTGATATCAATCTCATCTGGATCGACCTGCACAAATTACATCACAGATCGCGATCCACAATTCACGTCACAAATCACGATTTTCTAATTTCAATTAAAGCATGTTGCACGCGTGACAAATCACGATTCACAATAGACCTACAAATGATAATTCTAGATAATTGCACCTACATTGGCTCTCGTGTGCCCTTCAACTTGCCCAATAGTTTAAGGTTGGAATGCACGTATACCAACCTTTCTAACTATGCAATGGAAAGCCTATTTCTTCTCTTTTTTTCTGAATCAAAGAGAAGACACTCCAATTTCTTTCACATGGTGTATTTGAGCAATCCTACTTAGTATGAGCATAGAAAGTTGAAACGCAAGAAAAAAATAATGTGTCACGAAGACAATACTAGGTAGTCATTTCAGCTTGCTCAAAATAACAGAAATCTTAAAATGTACCTGTGAGAGGATCCGAATAGCAAGTCTCTATAATACGGGAACATCATCCTCATACTTCATCCACCATCTCACTGGACACAACATGCCTGGCCTCGGATCCAAACTCAAGGAGCTCACCTCAGAACACAAGTAGGTCATTCTTGAATGCATCACGTGCAGCAAGATCAAGAAAGACCATCCTCACGTAGGTGTTCCAACCCTCTCTGAGCTCCTGGTCACGAAACTGCGTCTCACTCCGCCATAAAGGATGTAGTATGCAAGCCATGGCATGCAAAGGCTAATGGAACCACTACCATCTGTCTTGCCATATAGACATGGCTTCTTCCAACATGTGAAAGTCCAAAGTCAAGGCTTCAACAGTGAACACCATGTGTGAAAATAGTCTAATAGTTTTGAGCATTGAACATGCAAATTAAAAGACTGGATGGCGCCTTGGCAGCAGCAGCAGCAGCTTCAGTTGCTGCAGTTAGTGGTCCCAAAAGAACGACTCCACGCCTACAAATGACCTTGACTTAAGGTCTTCATGATTTGCATTCCAGGTTACACCTCATAAAAGGAGGTACCCATGGAGGTATGTATACAAAAGGTCTCTCCTAATGAACATTTAAGCTCTAGCAAAGAAAATAACTGTAGATAGGGTAGGTTGATTTTGAGACTTGAAGTTGTTTTTTACTGCAATCTAAGAGTGGTCGCTAACTACAAGATCATAGTTACCTAAGGAAATCACAAGAAAAATATGCTGTTTCAAGGATTTTTATTTAGAAAAGGTTCACAATAACGTAGTGCACTGCTTCACAAAAGTCCCCATAAGGTCAATGCTAGTCAATTTTGCTTTTAGCTTTTTCATGATGGATCTAGGAGCTTAATAACTTTCAGTGCTTTTGCATGTGAAATCTTGAATGTTGCCTAAATTGATGTCATGGCATGGAAAATACCTCAAACTTAAATCTTTCCCAATGACATTGTAACCACTTTTCAGGAATAAAATTGGCATTCCATGGACTAGGTGCTTGAACGGAAGCCACAGGTTGCACCAGACGTAAACTGCCTGGATTTCACAGCCAACCCAAACTGGGAAGTCAAGTTACTATCAATGAACAAACACAGTTGCAATTTGGGACCATAATGATAACAGTTAAATTATCAATCAAAAAACTCAAAGTTGCAATTTGGGACCATAATGATAAGAGTTAAATTAAAACCTCCTAGATAAAGGCATAAGGCTATACATTGGTTTGTGAACTCAAGGAGCTGCATGAATACCATAAGTGGTGTTGCACGAAACATCAAGATTAAATAGTTACTTCTAGCAAACAGATTGACATGCACGGCCGAACTTAAGGGCTCAAGTTGCCCTTTTATAAATCACTTAGGGCCCGCTTAGGTATCCAATTACAAGAACAAAGAAGCATCAGGTAAACATACTTGTGATAAATGCCTCTTTCCAGATATGTCGATCCTCCCATACTGGAGCTACTTCACGAAATCGGATTCGTCTTTCTAAAAAGCTTCTGCATGATGATATCCAGATATACAATGCAAATTATGACGCTAACTTCAAGGTCATGCTTATAAGAATAGTCCAAACGGTTGATTATCTGCAGCAATGATCTAGATATCCAGAATCACTAACACAAACATGAGAAAATAAGTGTATGTCTGGGTACTTAACTCACATTAATGCCTGCTAATTTAAAAAAATGTTTCCCCACCGCAGAAATGTCATTGCCCAAAATCTTTCCTCAGTCACATTACCCACAATGGGGAGACTTGGACATGGGGAAATGTGATTCCCCATTCCAAACCACAAGGGGATTCATACTTGGAGGGATAGTAAGTTATGGATCTTTGCAAAAAACTTTGGGCCATGGGCCCCTAGCCTATTATTTGACATCATACTTTATGGTCTCAACACTTGGGATCCTATTTGGCATGACTTGACATTTAGTCACTTTTTTGGTTATTTAGGTCGTACTTGGTGGACTTCCCTAACCCTCTTTTGTGCCTCTAGCAAGTATAATACGCCTAAGAGCGTTCCTATTGAGGGTTGATTGATCGTTTACTTGGCTCTTAGTTCATGTAGCTTAACTAGCTCATTTTAGAATTGGTTAGCTTGCTTAGATCAACTTAATTAGCTTCTTGTCATTAGACTCTTATGGAAAACATTAGAATATCCATTAACTATGATTGTGCCTCATTGCTATATCAATATATTTGACTATTCTTATCTACTATAGGTTCTATATGTGATTTTTTATATGCAAGTTGGTACCAAAGCCTTGTCCTAGCACAGAAGGCTTAAGCGCTAGCTTCTATAGCGATTAGATCCATCTTAGTGAGGGGCATTCGGATTAATTTGATTATCTTTTGATTATCTTTTGAGTACGAGAGAAAACCCTAGTGTTCTTCTTTTCTATAGAGTTTTCTCTATGCTTGTCACATTTTCATGTTCTTTAGATCATTGGATTCCTTTCTATAGACACCCAAAAACAAGTACAAACATTTTATTTTTCATTAACACAAAGGTAGGGCATGAGAAGTTCCCTTTTTTATGTTTGTTCTCATTTTTGTTCTTCTTTTGAATTTTGATGGAGACATAATATCAAAAAGTTTCATATAGTGAGATTGCTTCTATTCCACTTTATAGATCTTCGTTTGGAAAGACATGAATTTATTGAGATTCCAATTTTTTAAGTTTATGCCACTTAATCCTTTGCATATTGCATCCCCTTTTTGTAGATTTCGATCTTTGTTTCTTCTAAAGTAGGAGGCTTCTTCTTCATTTTGATAGCTCCTAGTTCTCATCAACATAAGTTCACTTTTGGATTGTCCAAATATCATTAGTTTCTGAGACTTCATCTTTTCCATACTTTTTGTGTGATTGTTGAGAAAGTTTTGGATCGATGTTCTTAATGGAAATAGTGCATTTCAAATGCACTTTACACCTCGTACATCTTATATTTGGAGGTCAAGATTATGTAGATCTACATTTTAAATCATTCTGCTACTTCAAATTTTTTCTTCTCTCTTATTCAAACATTTTACATTCATGATCTTCTTACAATGACAAGCTTTTGTTGCGATTTACAACTCATTCATAAAGAGATCAAATTCCATCTTTTTAGGGTTTTTCTCAACTCATCTTATTCATCGTTCTCTACATCATACATTCTATACATACAAGTTTGGTAGGTTACTGTAGTTCTAACTTCCCATTGTACATGTGCTACTTGTAGGAGACATTCTTTATACTACACTTTCTAGTATAAGTTGTACGTGTCATACTTGTATGAAATAGATACATGTCACATGACTTACTGCTATGTTGCAGACAAATGCAACTAACGAAATATTTATACATGAGAAACTCACGGAGTTGCTCAATACTCCCTACTACCTAGGGCAATTACGGGTGCAATAAGATCATAAATTGTTATGCTTGTCCTATAGAGTGATCTCTCTCTCTCTCTCTCTCTCTCTCTCTCTCTCTCTCTCTCTCTCTCTCTCTCTCTCTCTCTCTCGGATTCTACTTGATGCATATTTCTCTTAATTATACTTCGGTACGTAATAAACAGTAAGCACCCTATGAAATTACGCCGATTTTCGCTTCACCGATTTATATGTGGTCATAAACCCTCTTATACCTTATACAATTAAAGGGGCCTTTTCGAAATTCGTGAAGGCTTGCTCAACAAGTTTCGTTTGTACGGTGGAGATTGATACACCTATTAGGGCTAAGATCTAACGGTGTGCATTATTGTTGGTTTGGTGCACCAAGATGAACTCAATAAACTATCAGAAGAGAAGAAGAACACCATAATTCCACTCTTCTTCTCTATCTCTTCACTTTCTCTTGCCCTCTCTCTCTACTGCGACTAATGGCAAGTAGGGTTTAGCATTTTTTGAGCTTACAAAGGCTTGTGGAAGAGTAACACATTGACAAAGGAGCTTGAAGCCATAACAGGTATTGGTATGATTGCTGGACAGTAAACTATTGCTTTTTCTCTTCAATTACACACCATTGCAAAGAATAGAACTATCTTTTGCTATTTGGATTAGTAGGCTAACAAAAGAAATGTTAACTTGTGGTAGACAGCCATTCAAGGCTTCTTTGGAAGCAAATTTGGTTCTTGTTGTAGTGCGCTGCCTCTACAGGGTGTAGCGCCAAATTGAAAGGTAAACCACTTCTTTATGGACTGTAGACAATCTTTGTAGATCCATGAAGGAAATCGCCATAATACATTGCTTTTTCAAGCAAAATTTGAGTGTAATCACTTGTATGATGGCACGCACTACCAAAATGGTAGTGGGCCACCCTTCCACATGTTGATGGCGCACTACCGAATATGGAGTTGGCCGCCCTTCCATTTGCGATCTTCCATTTTGTATTGGCTTATAAAAAATGTATATGAGACACACTACCTAAATGGTAGTTGGCCGCCCTTCCATCTAATTGTTTCATTATGATTTGGCTCATAAGTACTAGTATGATGGCGCACTACCTAAAAGGTAGTGGGCCACCCTTCTGTTTGCTATTTTTGTATGGTATAATGGACGAATTCGTGAGGTTTATACACATATGGTCCAAAAACATTTACTTAAATCAAAAGCTGTTCTAGAAATGAAGATGATCATCATGCACACATAATATTAGGGTTTGCTGAAAACATTTCTCAGATGGTTTATGAGATAGGGAAATACTTGTTTTATGAACTAGCCAATGCTATGATATTTGGCACAAGTATGCTGCTTATGTAGGAATGCCATCATACTATGGAATTAGGGTTTAGCATACCTAATGCTAAAAGGACGTTTGTAAACGATAAACATGCAATCTTAACCTATGATTTTTATATTGAATCATTAGTATATAAGTGTAGCGCCGGCGCCTCAAAGGGCGCTGGGACTTGAGCGGTTTCCCCAACACGCGCTTAAGTCTAACATTCATCCATCATGCACTTACGTAAAAGCCAACTCAGAATCGTAACAAGCTTAACCATTCAGACTTAAGAAAACTGGAACCCAACCAACCCGAAAGCCAACTCAGAATCCGTCCCCAAAAGGTAACCAAAGGCAAAGACAAGCCACACATGAAACCCAAGGCATAGTGGTCGCCAAACTGACCAATTGGCATAGCGGCAAGCCCCACGTCGATGACAGGGACCCTTAGGCGCCAGCGACGCAAAAAGGTTGTAGTAAGGGTCCTTCCACTTGGACCAGTCCCGGAGGCGAAACCGAAATGGTAATCATCCCCAAGGATCAACTTTCTTAGATTTAGAAGAGGTTACATTCATACATAGACTGACCGGTCTCGGGGCCACCAACACGTGCTGGGCATTGTGCCTGGCTCGTGCTGGTAGAGGGAGCTGAGACCTGGCGACTGGATTCCTGTCATCGACATGGGGCTTGCCGCTATGTAGCGCAGGCATCCCAAAGGGAGCCGGGAACCACGACTTAGCTTCCCAGCCTTCAACTATTGCCATCCAAACCCACTTGACATACAAGCAGCCAACTCGCCAACAACGATCAGACTTAACCAACTTGAAGTTCCGCAAACCAACATTGAGATCCAACCTGGCGCCATGCCAGATCGGGGGTCCCGACGTGGGTGACTTCCCTCCAAGCAAGCCGCCCGACATACATCAAACTTAACCAACCCGAAGCTTCGTTACAAACGAGTAACATCCATTCCAAGCAAGCGGTCTGACTTACATCAGAATTAACCAACTGAAAGCTTCGTCACGAGCGCTGGAAGCCAACCTGGCGCCACGCCAGACTGGACAGCCATAAACAGGTAACATCCACCCAAGCAAGCCATCCAACTCAGCCGACAGGTTAGAGCCCGTTCCCCAAGAGCTTAACCCATTCACGTTCATGCAAGGAACACTCAGAACCACAAGCCGCGACAGATATGGAAACAACCAGTTCCTGGACCAAATGGTCCCGACAGCATACCGCTGGCGCCACGGACCGAATGGTCCCGACGGCATACCGCTGGCGTCCCGGGATACGACCCTCAGCTATGTGCCAAGTTAAAAATTTTGAAAGCGGCCTTACAACTGGCGCTTTTACCGAACACTGAAACTCAGAAGGTAATCAGAGTCAGTTTGAGGAAAATCCCACTTTATTGATAAATCTGAGAAGGTTACATTTCAAGTGTGTGACCGACCCTAGTCTCCGGGGCGCTAGCATGCCAAGGCGAGAGCCATGACAACATTCCAGCAAGGGAGGCTGAGACTTGGTTGGAGCTCGCCCTGAGTCGCAACCAGCACTCCCCTATAGTATTGGTGTGATTCGGCACCCCCCTCTCATACCAAGCACTCTACCCAAGCTGGTAAAGCATGTTTTTCTCTCTCTAGGATTTTCTCTTTCTAGAAAGTCATTTTCTCTCTCTAGATTTTATTGATCCCCAGGCTTCCTTTAATCATGCCTAGATCGTGTGAGGTGATTGCACATCGATCTGAGCTCTCTGGACTTCGCTAGAACCGATCAAAGATTTTCAGCCATAGGAACTTGGCGCCGGCTGGATTCTGGTCACAATGGCGCCGGGAGCAGCAGGGGCGCTGCTGGCGCCGATGGCGCCGCAAGTAAAGCTTGTAAAGGTAGCTTTACAACATCCACCCCACCTTTATAAAATCTGATGTCCTCATTAGATGTCAGATTAAAGTAAAGGTGTCTCCCAATTAAAATAACTATACATTTAAGCTACTTGGCACAGTACTCAATTTACTGGCCACTTTTTATTAACATTGAAGCTGGCACACCACAAGTCGGAGGCTCAGCTCTTTGTACTGAAAAATTACATAACTTGAAAATATATCTTTGTCTGGGAAAAGCGTAGATTTGATATCGCTTTCGTAAAACCCGAGAACCTTATTAACTGGTGACAGAGGCCTTTCTTTGAAATGTTCGCCCTTGTCGCTTCTGACTTTCGACTTTGGAACTCCTTTGAGCTCCTGATTTGTCCTTGATGCACTTTGTGTTGAGCTCCCTGAGCTCCAGATTTGTTCAGTTCCGCACAAGTATCAAGGCTCCCTGAGCCGAAGGATTTATCGTTTGATTGTACACTTTATGGTCCACTTCGTGCCTTGTTGCTTCTGCACCTTGATTTCTCTCCTTGTCCCAGCCTGATCTTGATACTTTCCATCTTGGCTCTTTAAGGTCGGCAAAGATTGAGTACTCCGCAATGCACCTCTCACTTAGCTTGAAGTAGCTCTTTGAATCAGCCCAAATGTAACCATTGACCTCGTGGAAAGCCAAAGGGTCGCACCAGTTTGATCCGCATCCGAACTATCTCTTCGCGTTTGTTTGAAGCACCATGTCCGTCGCGCAAAACTTGACTTTCACAATTCCATCACTGGTCAGTTGCCTCACAGTCAAAACAAGAAGTGTACATCGAGCTTGGCTTCAAGTAGCTCTCTTTGAATCAGACACATGCACCCAGAGTTTGCACTAGTCCGATCTCAACGCGAACTGTCCCTTAGCGTCCGTTCGAAATACCAAGTCTCTCATGCAAGACTCAACTTTCTCAGTTCCTTCATTGATCAGCTGCCTTACACGTAACACAAGCCAGCGTACTCATATGTTTCCTCATCATTGCTGGTCCAGAGAAAGCCTATAACAAACTTTCCTTTCCACAACAAAAACTTGTCAACTTATTAGGTCCAAAGTTCGCCAGTCTCCTCGTGTGAGTATGGCTAGGTCACCTTGAATTTGCCCCCATTTTGATCAACTTTAATTCAAAATTTGCCCCAAGAGAGAGGTGTGTGTGATAGTTCCCCTCCACTTAATAAATCAGCTGATCGGACTTTAGAGTAGAGTTCTTCGGACAAAAAGCCTTTCCAACACTTTGCTTCCCATCTGCTAGGATTATGGCTCGATCCAACTTGTTGCCAATCTCTGAAGAGGATCCTAGTCTTTTCCCCTTCGAGGAAAAACCCAACTGATACTGGATATCACCCATGCTCAGTGAGTTTCAATTCCGAAGGTGGCCGTCCCAAAATGAAGACCAACTGCTCCATAGAAGATCTCCCCTGAAATTGCCCTTTCCAACTTTTGACTTCCTGCTTGCGTCTGGTGGGCGTTGTCGCAAATGAAACTAACCCAAGAAATAGGCTAGCCATCCATCCTTTGCAAACATTGAGTCGTTTCGTTGTCGTTCACGTGTGAGTACTTGAACTGCAAATCCGCCCCACAGATTCTGTAGTCCTCTTTGTTTGATGGTATCAGCCTTCAAAAGAAAAGGTTCCTTCTCGAGCCATCAGCTCCTTGTATCACAAGCAATCATGCAAACCAGGCAAAGCACGAGTACTAAGACTCACCACGAATACATACAAGTAAGACACTCAGGCAGGTCTACTAACAAGTAACAAAGACAAGGTCCCCCTTTGAGATGGTCCTGCCAACGGACCTTTGCCTGGCCGCGCCCATACAAATCGATCACAGAATCAGCCCACATAGGTGTTGTAAAGCCACCTTTACAAGTTTTACTTGCGGCGCCATCGGCGCCAGCTATGTCCCCGGCGCCAGCAGCGCCCCTGCTGCTCCCGGCGCCACTGTGACCAGAATCCAGCCGGCGCCAAGTTCCTATGGCTGAAAATCTTTGATCGGTTCTAGCGAAGTCCAGAGAGCTCAGATCGATGTGCAATCACCTCACACGATCTAGGCATGATTAAAGGAAGCCTGGGGATCAGTAAAATCTAGAGAGAGAAAATGACTTTCTAGAAAGAGAAAATCCTAGAGAGAGAAAAACGTGCTTTACCAGCTTGGGTAGAGTGCTTGGTATGAGGGGGGGTGCCGAATCACACCAATACTATAGGGGAGTGCGGGTTGCGACTCAGGGCGAGCTCCAACCAAGTCTCAGCCTCCCTTGCTGGAATGTTGTCATGGCTCTCGCCTTGGCATGCTAGCGCCCCGGAGACTAGGGTCGGTCACACACTTGAAATGTAACCTTCTCAGATTTATCAATAAAGTGGGATTTTCCTCAAACTGACTCTGATTACCTTCTGGGTTTTAGTGTTCGGTAAAAGCGCCAGTTGTAAGGCCGCTTGCAAAATTTTTAACTTGGCACATAGCTGAGGGTCGTATCCCGGGACGCCAGCGGTATGCCGTCGGGACCATTCGGTCCGTGGCGCCAGCGGTATGCTGTCGGGACCATTTGGTCCAGGAACTGGTTGTTTCCATATCTGTCGCGGCTTGTGGTTCTGAGTGTTCCTTGCATGAACGTGAATGGGTTAAGCTCTTGGGGAACGGGCTCTAACCTGTCGGCTGAGTTGGATGGCTTGCTTGGGTGGATGTTACCTGTTTATGGCTGTCCAGTCTGGCGTGGCGCCAGGTTGGCTTCCAGCGCTCGTGACGAAGCTATCAGTTGGTTAAGTCTGATGTAAGTCAGACCGCTTCCTTGGAATGGATGTTACTCGTTTGTAACGAAGCTTCGAGTTGGTTAAGTTTGATGTATGTCGGGCGGCTTGCTTGGAGGGAAGTCACCCATGTCGGGACCCCTGATCTGGCATGGCGCCAGGTTGGATCTCAATGTTGGTTTGCGGAACTTCAAGTTGGTTAAGTCTGATCGTTGTTGACGAGTTGGCTGCTTGTATGTCAAGTGGTTTTGGATGGCAAGAGTTGAAGGCTGGAAAGCTAAGTCGTGGTTCCCGGCTCCCTTTGGGATGCCTGCGCTACATGTGGTATCAGAGCCGACTGGCCGGTCAGCTATGTGGATCTCACGGAAATGGCCACGGTTTGGGGTTCATCAAGACAACTGTTGTGCAAGGTGCTGCCCACAGTGTAAGCACGGGTGCGTCCACGGTCGGGGTGGTCGGCAGAACGGGGGACTTGATGAATCAAGGTGCTGCCCTTGAGGTGTAAGCACGGTCAGTTCTCGCGGTTCGGGCCTGGCGCTGTCTGCACGTAGGACGAATGAGGCAAAGTGCTGCCTAGGGAGGTGAAAGCACGGTCTGTACCTTGTGGGGTGCGGGGCGACATATTCGAACTGTACGGGTTAACCATTGATACAGAGATGCTGCTTGAATTCGGGTGTGAAGCACGGGTGGTTAGCTGCCGGTGCGGGATAGCTGCCGATCGTTTAGCTATAAGGGCTATCGACCAAAAAGTGGTGGGGCGTGACTGAGGCAATGTGCTGCTTAATGGTGAAAGCACGGATAGTTGGAGGGGTGTCCTATGTGGGCTGATTCCGTGATCGATTTGTATGGGCGCGGCCAGGCAAAGGTCCGTTGGCAGGACCATCTCAAAGGGGGATCTTGTCTTTGTTACTGGTTAGTAAACCTGCCTGAGTGTCTTACTTGTACATATTCGTGGTGAGTCTTAGTACTCGTGCTTTGCCTGGTTTGCATGATTGCTTGTGATACAAGGAGCTGATGGCTTGAGAAGGAACCTTTTCTTTTGAAGGCTGATACCATCAAACAAAGAGGACTACAGAATCTGTGGGGCGGATTTGCAGTTCAAGTACTCACACGTGAACGACAACGAAACGACTCAATGTTTGCAAAGGATGGATGGCTAGCCTGTTTCTTGGGTTAGTTTCATTTGCGACAACGCCCACCAGACGCAAGCAGGAAGTCAAAAGTTGGAAAGGGCCATTTCAGGGGAGATCTTCTATGGAGCAGTTGGTCTTCATTTTGGGACGGCCACCTTCGGAATTGAAACTCACTGAGCATGGGCGATATCCAGAATCTGTGCGGTGGATTTGCAGTTCAAGTACTCGCACGTGAATGACAACGAAATGACTCAATGTTTGCAAAGGATGGATGGCTAGCCTGTTTCTTGGGTTAGTTTCATTTGCGACAACGCCCACCGGACGCAAGCAGGAAGTCAAAAGTTGGAAAGGGCAATTTCAGGGGAGATCTTCTATAGCAGTTGGTCTTCATTTTGGGACGGCCACCTTCGGAACTGAAACTCACTGAGCGTGGGTGATATCTAGTATCAGTTGGGTTTTTTTCTCAAAGGGGAAAAAGACTAGGATCCTCTTCAAAGATTGGCAACAAGTTGGATCGAGCCATAATCCTAGCAGATGGGAAGCAAAGTGTTGGAAAGGCTTTTTGTCCGAAGAACTCTACTCTAAGTCCGATCAGCTGATTTATTAAGTGGAGGGGAACTATCACATACACCTCTCTCTTGGGGCAAATTTTGAATGAAAGTTGATCAAAATGGGGGCAAATTCAAGGTGACCTAGCCATACTCACACGAGGAGACTGAAGAACTTTGGACCTAATAAGTTGACAAGCTTTTGTTGTGGAAAGGAAAGTTTGTTATAGGCTTTCTCTGGACCAGCAATGATGAGGAAACATATGAGTACGCTGGCTTGTGTTACGTGTAAGGCAGCTGATCAATGAAGGAACTGTGAAAGTTGAGTCTTGCATGAGAGACTTGGTATTTCGAACAGACGCTAAGGGACAGTTCGCGTTGAGATCGGATTAGTGCAAACTCTGGGTGCATGTTTCTGATTCAAAGAGAGCTACTTGAAGCCAAGCTCGATGTACACTTCTTGTTTTGACTGTGAGGCAACTAACCAGTGATGGAATTGTGAAAGTCAAGTTTTGCGCGACGGACATGGTGCTTCAAACAAACCCGAAGAGATAGTTCGGATGCGGATCAAACTGGTGCGACCCTTTGGCTTTCCACGAGGTCAATGGTTACATTTGGGCTGATTCAAAGAGCTACTTCAAGCTAAGTGAGAGGTGCATTGCGGAGTACTCAATCTTTGCCGACCTTAAAGAGCCAAGATGGAAAAGTATCAAGATCAGGCTTGGACAAGGAGAGAAATCAAGGTGCAGAAGCAACAAGGCACGGAGTGGACCATAAAGTGGGCAATCAAACGATAAATCCTTCGGCTCAGGGAGCCTTGATATCTGTGCGGAACTGAACAAACCTGGAGCTCAGGGAGCTCAACACAAAGTGCATCAAGGACAAATCAGGAACTCAAAGGAGTTCTAAAGTCGAAAGTCAGAAGCGACAGGGGCGAACATTTCAAAGAAAGGCCTCTGTCACCAGTTAATAAGGTTCTCGGGTTTTACGAAAGCGATATCAAATCTACGCTTTTCCCAGACAAAGATATATTTTCAAGTTATGTAATTTTTCAGTACAAAGAGCTGAGCCTCCGACTTGTGGTGTGCCAGCTTCAATGTTAATAAAAAGTGGCCAGTAAATTGAGTACTGTGCCTAGTAGCTTAAATGTATAGTCATTTTAATTGGGAGACACCTTTACTTTAATCTGACATGTGATGAGGACATCAGATTTTATAAAGGTGGGGTGAATGTTGTAAAGCTACCTTTACAAGCTTTACTTGCGGCGCCATCGGCGCCAGCTATGTCCCCGGCGCCAGCAGCGCCCCTGCTGCTCCCGGCGCCACTGTGACCAGAATCCAGCCGGCGCCAAGTTCCTATGGCTGAAAATCTTTGATCGGTTCTAGCGAAGTCCAGAGAGTTTAGATCGATGTGCAATCACCTCACACGATCTAGGCATGATTAAAGGAAGCCTGGGGATCAATAAAATCTAGAGAGAGAAAATGACTTTCTAGAAAGAGAAAATCCTAGAGAGAGAAAAACGTGCTTTACCAGCTTGGGTAGAGTGCTTGGTATGAGGGGGGTGCCGAATCACACCAATACTATAGGGGAGTGCGGGTTGCGACTCAGGGCGAGTGTTGTAAAGCTACCTTTACAAGCTTTACTTCCGGCGCCATCGGCGCCAGCTATGTCCCCGGCGCCAGCAGCGCCCCTGCTGCTCCCGGCGCCAACGGCGCCGGCGCCGCTCCCGGCGCCACTGTGACCAGAATCCAGCCGGCGCCAAGTTCCTATGGCTGAAAATCTTTGATCGGTTCTAGCGAAGTCCAGAGAGCTCAGATCGATGTGCAATCACCTCACACGATCTAGGCATGATTAAAGGAAGCCTGGGGATCAATAAAATCTAGAGAGAGAAAACGACTTTCTAGAAAGAGAAAATCCTAGAGAGAGAAAAACGTGCTTTACCAGCTTGGGTAGAGTGCTTGGTATGAGGGGGGGTGCCGAATCACACCAATACTATAGGGGAGTGCGGGTTGCGACTCAGGGCGAGCTCCAACCAAGTCTCAGCCTCCCTTGCTGGAATGTTGTCATGGCTCTCGCCTTGGCATGCTAGCGCCCCGGAGACTAGGGTCGGTCACACACTTGAAATGTAACCTTCTCAGATTTATCAATAAAGTGGGATTTTCCTCAAACTGACTCTGATTACCTTCTGGGTTTCAGTGTTCGGTAAAAGCGCCAGTTGTAAGGCCGCTTTCAAAATTTTTAACTTGGCACATAGCTGAGGGTCGTATCCCGGGACGCCAGCGGTATGCCGTCGGGACCATTCGGTCCGTGGCGCCAGCGGTATGCTGTCGGGACCATTTGGTCAAGGAACTGGTTGTTTCCATATCTGTCGCAGCTTGTAGTTCTGAGTGTTCCTTGCATGAACGTGAATGGGTTAAGCTCTTGGGGAACGGGCTCTAACCTGTCGGCTGAGTTGGATGGCTTGCTTGGGTGGATGTTACCTGTTTATGGCTGTCCAGTCTGGCGTGGCGCCAGGTTGGCTTCCAGCGCTCGTGACGAAGCTTTCAGTTGGTTAAGTCTGATGTAAGTCAGACTGCTTGCTTGGAATGGATGTTACTCGTTTGTAACGAAGCTTCGAGTTGGTTAAGTTTGATGTATGTCGGGCGGCTTGCTTGGAGGGAAGTCACCCACGTCGGGACTCCCGATCTGGCATGGCGCCAGGTTGGATCTCAATGTTGGTTTTCGGAACTTCAAGTTGGTTAAGTCTGATCGTTGTTGGCGAGTTGGCTGCTTGTATGTCAAGCGGGTTTGGATGGCAAGAGTTGAAGGCTGGGAAGCTAAGTCGTGGTTCCCGGCTCCCTTTGGGATGCCTGCGCTACATGTGGTATCAGAGCCGACTGGCCGGTCAGCTATGCGGATCTCACGGAAATGGCCACGGTTTGGGGTTCATCAAGACAACTGTTGTGCAAGGTGCTGCCCACAGTGTAAGCACGGGTGCGTCCACGGTCGGGGTGGTTGGCAGAACGGGGGACTTGATGAGTCAAAGTGCTGCCCTTGAGGTGTAAGCACGGTCAGTTCTCGCGGTTCGGGCCTGGCGCTGTCTGCACGTAGGACGGATGAGGCAAAGTGCTGCCTAGGGAGGTGAAAGCACGGTCTGTACCTTGTGGGGTGCGGGGCGACATATTCGAACTGTACGGGTTAACCATTGATACAGAGATGCTGCTCGAATTCGGGTGTAAAGCACGGGTGGTTAGCTGCCGGTGCGGGATAGCTGCCGATCGTTTAGCTATAAGGGCTATCGACCAAAAAGTGGTGGGGCGTGACTGAGGCAATGTGCTGCTTAATGGTGAAAGCACGGATGGTTGGAGGGGTGTCCTATGTGGGCTGATTCTGTGATCGATTTGTATGGGCGCGGCCAGGCAAAGGTCCGTTGGCAGGACCATCTCAAAGGGGGACCTTGTCTTTGTTACTTGTTAGTAAACCTGCCTGAGTGTCTTACTTGTACGTATTCGTGGTGAGTCTTAGTACTCGTGCTTTGCCTGGTTTGCATGATTGCTTGTGATACAAGGAGCTGATGGCTCGAGAAGGAACCTTTTCTTTTGAAGGCTGATACCATCAAACAAAGAGGACTACAGAATCTGTGGGGCGGATTTGCAGTTCAAGTACTCACACGTGAACGACAACGAAACGACTCAATGTTTGCAAAGGATGGATGGCTAGCCTGTTTCTTAGGTTAGTTTCATTTGCGACAACGCCCACCAGACGCAAGCAGGAAGTCAAAAGTTGGAAAGGGCCATTTCAGAGGAGATCTTCTATGGAGCAGTTGGTCTTCATTTTGGGACGGCCACCTTCGGAACTGAAACTCACTGAGCATGAGCGATATCCAGAATCTGTGCGGCGGATTTGCAGTTCAAGTACTCGCACGTGAACGACAACGAAATGACTCAATGTTTGCAAAGGATGGATGGCTAGCCTGTTTCTTGGGTTAGTTTCATTTGCGACAACGCCCACCAGACGCAAGCAGGAAGTCAAAAGTTGGAAAGGGCAATTTCAGGGGAGATCTTCTATAGCAGTTGGTCTTCATTTTTGGGACGGCCACCTTCGGAACTGAAACTCACTGAGCATGGGTGATATCCAGTATCAGTTGGGTTTTTCCTCAAAGGGAAAAAGACTAGGATCCTCTTCAGAGATTGGCAACAAGTTGGATCGAGCCATAATCCTAGCAGATGGGAAGCAAAGTGTTGGAAAGGCTTTTTGTCCGAAGAACTCTACTCTAAGTCCGATCAGCTTATTTATTAAGTGGAGGGGAACTATCACACACACCTCTCTCTTGGGGCAAATTTTGAATGAAAGTTGATCAAAATGGGGGCAAATTCAAGGTGACCTAGCCATACTCACACGAGGAGACTGGCGAACTTTGGACCTAATAAGTTGACAAGTTTTTGTTGTGGAAAGGAAAGTTTGTTATAGGCTTTCTCTGGACCAGCAATGATGAGGAAACATATGAGTACGCTGGCTTGTGTTACGTGTAAGGCAGCTGATCAATGAAGGAACTGAGAAAGTTGAGTCTTGCATGAGAGACTTGGTATTTCGAACGAACGCTAAGGGACAGTTCGCGTTGAGATCGGACTAGTGCAAACTCTGGGTGCATGTGTCTGATTCAAAGAGAGCTACTTGAAGCCAAGCTCGATGTACACTTCTTGTTTTGACTGTGAGGCAACTGACCAGTGATGGAATTGTGAAAGTCAAGTTTTGCGCGACGGACATGGTGCTTCAAACAAACGCGAAGAGATAGTTCGGATGCGGATCAAATTGGTGCGACCCTTTGGCTTTCCACGAGGTCAATGGTTACATTTGGGCTGATTCAAAGAGCTACTTCAAGCTAAGTGAGAGGTGCATTTCAGAGTACTCAATCTTTGCCTACCTTAAAGAGCCAAGATGGAAAAGTATCAAGATCAGGCTGGGACAAGGAGAGAAATCAAGGTGCAGAAGCAACAAGGCACGAAGTGGACCATAAAGTGTGCAATCAAACGATAAATCCTTCGGCTCAGGGAGCCTTGATACTTGTGCGGAACTGAACAAATCTGGAGCTCAGGGAGCTCAACACAAAGTGCATCAAGGACAAATCAGGAGCTCAAAGGAGTTCCAAAGTCGAAAGTCAGAAGCGACAGGGGCGAACATTTCAAAGAAAGGCCTCTGTCACCAGTTAATAAGGTTCTCGGGTTTTACGAAAGCGATATCAAATCTACGCTTTTCCCAGACAAAGATATATTTTCAAGTTATGTAATTTTTCAGTACAAAGAGCTGAGCCTCCGACTTGTGGTGTGCCAGCTTCAATGTTAATAAAAAGTGGCCAGTAAATTGAGTACTGTGCCAAGTAGCTTAAATGTATAGTAATTTTAATTGGGAGACACCTTTACTTTAATCTGACATCTGATGAGGACATCAGATTTTATAAAGGTGGGGTGGATGTTGTAAAGCTACCTTTACAAGCTTTACTTCCGGCGCCATCGGCGCCAGCTATGTCCCCGGCGCCAGCAGCGCCCCTGCTGCTCCCGGCGCCAACGGCGCCGGCGCCGCTCCCGGCGCCACTGTGACCAGAATCCAGCCGGCGCCAAGTTCCTATGGCTGAAAATCTTTGATCGGTTCTAGCGAAGTCCAGAGAGCTCAGATCGATGTGCAATCACCTCACACGATCTAGGCATGATTAAAGGAAGCCTGGGGATCAATAAAATCTAGAGAGAGAAAACGACTTTCTAGAAAGAGAAAATCCTAGAGAGAGAAAAACGTGCTTTACCAGCTTGGGTAGAGTGCTTGGTATGAGGGGGGGTGCCGAATCACACCAATACTATAGGGGAGTGCGGGTTGCGACTCAGGGCGAGCTCCAACCAAGTCTCAGCCTCCCTTGCTGGAATGTTGTCATGGCTCTCGCCTTGGCATGCTAGCGCCCCGGAGACTAGGGTCGGTCACACACTTGAAATGTAACCTTCTCAGATTTATCAATAAAGTGGGATTTTCCTCAAACTGACTCTGATTACCTTCTGGGTTTCAGTGTTCGGTAAAAGCGCCAGTTGTAAGGCCGCTTTCAAAATTTTTAACTTGGCACATAGCTGAGGGTCGTATCCCGGGACGCCAGCGGTATGCCGTCGGGACCATTCGGTCCGTGGCGCCAGCGGTATGCTGTCGGGACCATTTGGTCAAGGAACTGGTTGTTTCCATATCTGTCGCAGCTTGTAGTTCTGAGTGTTCCTTGCATGAACGTGAATGGGTTAAGCTCTTGGGGAACGGGCTCTAACCTGTCGGCTGAGTTGGATGGCTTGCTTGGGTGGATGTTACCTGTTTATGGCTGTCCAGTCTGGCGTGGCGCCAGGTTGGCTTCCAGCGCTCGTGACGAAGCTTTCAGTTGGTTAAGTCTGATGTAAGTCAGACTGCTTGCTTGGAATGGATGTTACTCGTTTGTAACGAAGCTTCGAGTTGGTTAAGTTTGATGTATGTCGGGCGGCTTGCTTGGAGGGAAGTCACCCACGTCGGGACTCCCGATCTGGCATGGCGCCAGGTTGGATCTCAATGTTGGTTTTCGGAACTTCAAGTTGGTTAAGTCTGATCGTTGTTGGCGAGTTGGCTGCTTGTATGTCAAGTGGGTTTGGATGGCAAGAGTTGAAGGCTGGGAAGCTAAGTCGTGGTTCCCGGCTCCCTTTGGGATGCCTGCGCTACATGTGGTATCAGAGCCGACTGGCCGGTCAGCTATGCGGATCTCACGGAAATGGCCACGGTTTGGGGTTCATCAAGACAACTGTTGTGCAAGGTGCTGCCCACAGTGTAAGCACGGGTGCGTCCACGGTCGGGGTGGTCGGCAGAACGGGGGACTTGATGAGTCAAAGTGCTGCCCTTGAGGTGTAAGCACGGTCAGTTCTCGCGGTTCGGGCCTGGCGCTGTCTGCACGTAGGACGGATGAGGCAAAGTGCTGCCTAGGGAGGTGAAAGCACGGTCTGTACCTTGTGGGGTGCGGGGCGACATATTCGAACTGTACGGGTTAACCATTGATACAGAGATGCTGCTCGAATTCGGGTGTAAAGCACGGGTGGTTAGCTGCCGGTGCGGGATAGCTGCCGATCGTTTAGCTATAAGGGCTATCGACCAAAAAGTGGTGGGGCGTGACTGAGGCAATGTGCTGCTTAATGGTGAAAGCACGGATGGTTGGAGGGGTGTCCTATGTGGGCTGATTCTGTGATCGATTTGTATGGGCGCGGCCAGGCAAAGGTCCGTTGGCAGGACCATCTCAAAGGGGGACCTTGTCTTTGTTACTTGTTAGTAAACCTGCCTGAGTGTCTTACTTGTACGTATTCGTGGTGAGTCTTAGTACTCGTGCTTTGCCTGGTTTGCATGATTGCTTGTGATACAAGGAGCTGATGGCTCGAGAAGGAACCTTTTCTTTTGAAGGCTGATACCATCAAACAAAGAGGACTACAGAATCTGTGGGGCGGATTTGCAGTTCAAGTACTCACACGTGAACGACAACGAAACGACTCAATGTTTGCAAAGGATGGATGGCTAGCCTGTTTCTTAGGTTAGTTTCATTTGCGACAACGCCCACCAGACGCAAGCAGGAAGTCAAAAGTTGGAAAGGGCCATTTCAGAGGAGATCTTCTATGGAGCAGTTGGTCTTCATTTTGGGACGGCCACCTTCGGAACTGAAACTCACTGAGCATGAGCGATATCCAGAATCTGTGCGGCGGATTTGCAGTTCAAGTACTCGCACGTGAACGACAACGAAATGACTCAATGTTTGCAAAGGATGGATGGCTAGCCTGTTTCTTGGGTTAGTTTCATTTGCGACAACGCCCACCAGACGCAAGCAGGAAGTCAAAAGTTGGAAAGGGCAATTTCAGGGGAGATCTTCTATAGCAGTTGGTCTTCATTTTTGGGACGGCCACCTTCGGAACTGAAACTCACTGAGCATGGGTGATATCCAGTATCAGTTGGGTTTTTCCTCAAAGGGAAAAAGACTAGGATCCTCTTCAGAGATTGGCAACAAGTTGGATCGAGCCATAATCCTAGCAGATGGGAAGCAAAGTGTTGGAAAGGCTTTTTGTCCGAAGAACTCTACTCTAAGTCCGATCAGCTTATTTATTAAGTGGAGGGGAACTATCACACACACCTCTCTCTTGGGGCAAATTTTGAATGAAAGTTGATCAAAATGGGGGCAAATTCAAGGTGACCTAGCCATACTCACACGAGGAGACTGGCGAACTTTGGACCTAATAAGTTGACAAGTTTTTGTTGTGGAAAGGAAAGTTTGTTATAGGCTTTCTCTGGACCAGCAATGATGAGGAAACATATGAGTACGCTGGCTTGTGTTACGTGTAAGGCAGCTGATCAATGAAGGAACTGAGAAAGTTGAGTCTTGCATGAGAGACTTGGTATTTCGAACGAACGCTAAGGGACAGTTCGCGTTGAGATCGGACTAGTGCAAACTCTGGGTGCATGTGTCTGATTCAAAGAGAGCTACTTGAAGCCAAGCTCGATGTACACTTCTTGTTTTGACTGTGAGGCAACTGACCAGTGATGGAATTGTGAAAGTCAAGTTTTGCGCGACGGACATGGTGCTTCAAACAAACGCGAAGAGATAGTTCGGATGCGGATCAAATTGGTGCGACCCTTTGGCTTTCCACGAGGTCAATGGTTACATTTGGGCTGATTCAAAGAGCTACTTCAAGCTAAGTGAGAGGTGCATTTCAGAGTACTCAATCTTTGCCTACCTTAAAGAGCCAAGATGGAAAAGTATCAAGATCAGGCTGGGACAAGGAGAGAAATCAAGGTGCAGAAGCAACAAGGCACGAAGTGGACCATAAAGTGTGCAATCAAACGATAAATCCTTCGGCTCAGGGAGCCTTGATACTTGTGCGGAACTGAACAAATCTGGAGCTCAGGGAGCTCAACACAAAGTGCATCAAGGACAAATCAGGAGCTCAAAGGAGTTCCAAAGTCGAAAGTCAGAAGCGACAGGGGCGAACATTTCAAAGAAAGGCCTCTGTCACCAGTTAATAAGGTTCTCGGGTTTTACGAAAGCGATATCAAATCTACGCTTTTCCCAGACAAAGATATATTTTCAAGTTATGTAATTTTTCAGTACAAAGAGCTGAGCCTCCGACTTGTGGTGTGCCAGCTTCAATGTTAATAAAAAGTGGCCAGTAAATTGAGTACTGTGCCAAGTAGCTTAAATGTATAGTAATTTTAATTGGGAGACACCTTTACTTTAATCTGACATCTGATGAGGACATCAGATTTTATAAAGGTGGGGTGGATGTTGTAAAGCTACCTTTACAAGCTTTACTTCCGGCGCCATCGGCGCCAGCTATGTCCCCGGCGCCAGCAGCGCCCCTGCTGCTCCCGGCGCCAACGGCGCCGGCGCCGCTCCCGGCGCCACTGTGACCAGAATCCAGCCGGCGCCAAGTTCCTATGGCTGAAAATCTTTGATCGGTTCTAGCGAAGTCCAGAGAGCTCAGATCGATGTGCAATCACCTCACACGATCTAGGCATGATTAAAGGAAGCCTGGGGATCAATAAAATCTAGAGAGAGAAAACGACTTTCTAGAAAGAGAAAATCCTAGAGAGAGAAAAACGTGCTTTACCAGCTTGGGTAGAGTGCTTGGTATGAGGGGGGGTGCCGAATCACACCAATACTATAGGGGAGTGCGGGTTGCGACTCAGGGCGAGCTCCAACCAAGTCTCAGCCTCCCTTGCTGGAATGTTGTCATGGCTCTCGCCTTGGCATGCTAGCGCCCCGGAGACTAGGGTCGGTCACACACTTGAAATGTAACCTTCTCAGATTTATCAATAAAGTGGGATTTTCCTCAAACTGACTCTGATTACCTTCTGGGTTTCAGTGTTCGGTAAAAGCGCCAGTTGTAAGGCCGCTTTCAAAATTTTTAACTTGGCACATAGCTGAGGGTCGTATCCCGGGACGCCAGCGGTATGCCGTCGGGACCATTCGGTCCGTGGCGCCAGCGGTATGCTGTCGGGACCATTTGGTCAAGGAACTGGTTGTTTCCATATCTGTCGCAGCTTGTAGTTCTGAGTGTTCCTTGCATGAACGTGAATGGGTTAAGCTCTTGGGGAACGGGCTCTAACCTGTCGGCTGAGTTGGATGGCTTGCTTGGGTGGATGTTACCTGTTTATGGCTGTCCAGTCTGGCGTGGCGCCAGGTTGGCTTCCAGCGCTCGTGACGAAGCTTTCAGTTGGTTAAGTCTGATGTAAGTCAGACTGCTTGCTTGGAATGGATGTTACTCGTTTGTAACGAAGCTTCGAGTTGGTTAAGTTTGATGTATGTCGGGCGGCTTGCTTGGAGGGAAGTCACCCACGTCGGGACTCCCGATCTGGCATGGCGCCAGGTTGGATCTCAATGTTGGTTTTCGGAACTTCAAGTTGGTTAAGTCTGATCGTTGTTGGCGAGTTGGCTGCTTGTATGTCAAGTGGGTTTGGATGGCAAGAGTTGAAGGCTGGGAAGCTAAGTCGTGGTTCCCGGCTCCCTTTGGGATGCCTGCGCTACATGTGGTATCAGAGCCGACTGGCCGGTCAGCTATGCGGATCTCACGGAAATGGCCACGGTTTGGGGTTCATCAAGACAACTGTTGTGCAAGGTGCTGCCCACAGTGTAAGCACGGGTGCGTCCACGGTCGGGGTGGTCGGCAGAACGGGGGACTTGATGAGTCAAAGTGCTGCCCTTGAGGTGTAAGCACGGTCAGTTCTCGCGGTTCGGGCCTGGCGCTGTCTGCACGTAGGACGGATGAGGCAAAGTGCTGCCTAGGGAGGTGAAAGCACGGTCTGTACCTTGTGGGGTGCGGGGCGACATATTCGAACTGTACGGGTTAACCATTGATACAGAGATGCTGCTCGAATTCGGGTGTAAAGCACGGGTGGTTAGCTGCCGGTGCGGGATAGCTGCCGATCGTTTAGCTATAAGGGCTATCGACCAAAAAGTGGTGGGGCGTGACTGAGGCAATGTGCTGCTTAATGGTGAAAGCACGGATGGTTGGAGGGGTGTCCTATGTGGGCTGATTCTGTGATCGATTTGTATGGGCGCGGCCAGGCAAAGGTCCGTTGGCAGGACCATCTCAAAGGGGGACCTTGTCTTTGTTACTTGTTAGTAAACCTGCCTGAGTGTCTTACTTGTACGTATTCGTGGTGAGTCTTAGTACTCGTGCTTTGCCTGGTTTGCATGATTGCTTGTGATACAAGGAGCTGATGGCTCGAGAAGGAACCTTTTCTTTTGAAGGCTGATACCATCAAACAAAGAGGACTACAGAATCTGT
Source organism: Diphasiastrum complanatum (assembly GCA_029204225.1). Classification (NCBI taxonomy): domain Eukaryota; kingdom Viridiplantae; phylum Streptophyta; class Lycopodiopsida; order Lycopodiales; family Lycopodiaceae; genus Diphasiastrum; species Diphasiastrum complanatum. The sequence goes on from MU832775.1 coordinate 29,227, forward strand.
GGGGCGGATTTGCAGTTCAAGTACTCACACGTGAACGACAACGAAACGACTCAATGTTTGCAAAGGATGGATGGCTAGCCTGTTTCTTAGGTTAGTTTCATTTGCGACAACGCCCACCAGACGCAAGCAGGAAGTCAAAAGTTGGAAAGGGCCATTTCAGAGGAGATCTTCTATGGAGCAGTTGGTCTTCATTTTGGGACGGCCACCTTCGGAACTGAAACTCACTGAGCATGAGCGATATCCAGAATCTGTGCGGCGGATTTGCAGTTCAAGTACTCGCACGTGAACGACAACGAAATGACTCAATGTTTGCAAAGGATGGATGGCTAGCCTGTTTCTTGGGTTAGTTTCATTTGCGACAACGCCCACCAGACGCAAGCAGGAAGTCAAAAGTTGGAAAGGGCAATTTCAGGGGAGATCTTCTATAGCAGTTGGTCTTCATTTTTGGGACGGCCACCTTCGGAACTGAAACTCACTGAGCATGGGTGATATCCAGTATCAGTTGGGTTTTTCCTCAAAGGGAAAAAGACTAGGATCCTCTTCAGAGATTGGCAACAAGTTGGATCGAGCCATAATCCTAGCAGATGGGAAGCAAAGTGTTGGAAAGGCTTTTTGTCCGAAGAACTCTACTCTAAGTCCGATCAGCTTATTTATTAAGTGGAGGGGAACTATCACACACACCTCTCTCTTGGGGCAAATTTTGAATGAAAGTTGATCAAAATGGGGGCAAATTCAAGGTGACCTAGCCATACTCACACGAGGAGACTGGCGAACTTTGGACCTAATAAGTTGACAAGTTTTTGTTGTGGAAAGGAAAGTTTGTTATAGGCTTTCTCTGGACCAGCAATGATGAGGAAACATATGAGTACGCTGGCTTGTGTTACGTGTAAGGCAGCTGATCAATGAAGGAACTGAGAAAGTTGAGTCTTGCATGAGAGACTTGGTATTTCGAACGAACGCTAAGGGACAGTTCGCGTTGAGATCGGACTAGTGCAAACTCTGGGTGCATGTGTCTGATTCAAAGAGAGCTACTTGAAGCCAAGCTCGATGTACACTTCTTGTTTTGACTGTGAGGCAACTGACCAGTGATGGAATTGTGAAAGTCAAGTTTTGCGCGACGGACATGGTGCTTCAAACAAACGCGAAGAGATAGTTCGGATGCGGATCAAATTGGTGCGACCCTTTGGCTTTCCACGAGGTCAATGGTTACATTTGGGCTGATTCAAAGAGCTACTTCAAGCTAAGTGAGAGGTGCATTTCAGAGTACTCAATCTTTGCCTACCTTAAAGAGCCAAGATGGAAAAGTATCAAGATCAGGCTGGGACAAGGAGAGAAATCAAGGTGCAGAAGCAACAAGGCACGAAGTGGACCATAAAGTGTGCAATCAAACGATAAATCCTTCGGCTCAGGGAGCCTTGATACTTGTGCGGAACTGAACAAATCTGGAGCTCAGGGAGCTCAACACAAAGTGCATCAAGGACAAATCAGGAGCTCAAAGGAGTTCCAAAGTCGAAAGTCAGAAGCGACAGGGGCGAACATTTCAAAGAAAGGCCTCTGTCACCAGTTAATAAGGTTCTCGGGTTTTACGAAAGCGATATCAAATCTACGCTTTTCCCAGACAAAGATATATTTTCAAGTTATGTAATTTTTCAGTACAAAGAGCTGAGCCTCCGACTTGTGGTGTGCCAGCTTCAATGTTAATAAAAAGTGGCCAGTAAATTGAGTACTGTGCCAAGTAGCTTAAATGTATAGTAATTTTAATTGGGAGACACCTTTACTTTAATCTGACATCTGATGAGGACATCAGATTTTATAAAGGTGGGGTGGATGTTGTAAAGCTACCTTTACAAGCTTTACTTCCGGCGCCATCGGCGCCAGCTATGTCCCCGGCGCCAGCAGCGCCCCTGCTGCTCCCGGCGCCAACGGCGCCGGCGCCGCTCCCGGCGCCACTGTGACCAGAATCCAGCCGGCGCCAAGTTCCTATGGCTGAAAATCTTTGATCGGTTCTAGCGAAGTCCAGAGAGCTCAGATCGATGTGCAATCACCTCACACGATCTAGGCATGATTAAAGGAAGCCTGGGGATCAATAAAATCTAGAGAGAGAAAACGACTTTCTAGAAAGAGAAAATCCTAGAGAGAGAAAAACGTGCTTTACCAGCTTGGGTAGAGTGCTTGGTATGAGGGGGGGTGCCGAATCACACCAATACTATAGGGGAGTGCGGGTTGCGACTCAGGGCGAGCTCCAACCAAGTCTCAGCCTCCCTTGCTGGAATGTTGTCATGGCTCTCGCCTTGGCATGCTAGCGCCCCGGAGACTAGGGTCGGTCACACACTTGAAATGTAACCTTCTCAGATTTATCAATAAAGTGGGATTTTCCTCAAACTGACTCTGATTACCTTCTGGGTTTCAGTGTTCGGTAAAAGCGCCAGTTGTAAGGCCGCTTTCAAAATTTTTAACTTGGCACATAGCTGAGGGTCGTATCCCGGGACGCCAGCGGTATGCCGTCGGGACCATTCGGTCCGTGGCGCCAGCGGTATGCTGTCGGGACCATTTGGTCAAGGAACTGGTTGTTTCCATATCTGTCGCAGCTTGTAGTTCTGAGTGTTCCTTGCATGAACGTGAATGGGTTAAGCTCTTGGGGAACGGGCTCTAACCTGTCGGCTGAGTTGGATGGCTTGCTTGGGTGGATGTTACCTGTTTATGGCTGTCCAGTCTGGCGTGGCGCCAGGTTGGCTTCCAGCGCTCGTGACGAAGCTTTCAGTTGGTTAAGTCTGATGTAAGTCAGACTGCTTGCTTGGAATGGATGTTACTCGTTTGTAACGAAGCTTCGAGTTGGTTAAGTTTGATGTATGTCGGGCGGCTTGCTTGGAGGGAAGTCACCCACGTCGGGACTCCCGATCTGGCATGGCGCCAGGTTGGATCTCAATGTTGGTTTTCGGAACTTCAAGTTGGTTAAGTCTGATCGTTGTTGGCGAGTTGGCTGCTTGTATGTCAAGTGGGTTTGGATGGCAAGAGTTGAAGGCTGGGAAGCTAAGTCGTGGTTCCCGGCTCCCTTTGGGATGCCTGCGCTACATGTGGTATCAGAGCCGACTGGCCGGTCAGCTATGCGGATCTCACGGAAATGGCCACGGTTTGGGGTTCATCAAGACAACTGTTGTGCAAGGTGCTGCCCACAGTGTAAGCACGGGTGCGTCCACGGTCGGGGTGGTCGGCAGAACGGGGGACTTGATGAGTCAAAGTGCTGCCCTTGAGGTGTAAGCACGGTCAGTTCTCGCGGTTCGGGCCTGGCGCTGTCTGCACGTAGGACGGATGAGGCAAAGTGCTGCCTAGGGAGGTGAAAGCACGGTCTGTACCTTGTGGGGTGCGGGGCGACATATTCGAACTGTACGGGTTAACCATTGATACAGAGATGCTGCTCGAATTCGGGTGTAAAGCACGGGTGGTTAGCTGCCGGTGCGGGATAGCTGCCGATCGTTTAGCTATAAGGGCTATCGACCAAAAAGTGGTGGGGCGTGACTGAGGCAATGTGCTGCTTAATGGTGAAAGCACGGATGGTTGGAGGGGTGTCCTATGTGGGCTGATTCTGTGATCGATTTGTATGGGCGCGGCCAGGCAAAGGTCCGTTGGCAGGACCATCTCAAAGGGGGACCTTGTCTTTGTTACTTGTTAGTAAACCTGCCTGAGTGTCTTACTTGTACGTATTCGTGGTGAGTCTTAGTACTCGTGCTTTGCCTGGTTTGCATGATTGCTTGTGATACAAGGAGCTGATGGCTCGAGAAGGAACCTTTTCTTTTGAAGGCTGATACCATCAAACAAAGAGGACTACAGAATCTGTGGGGCGGATTTGCAGTTCAAGTACTCACACGTGAACGACAACGAAACGACTCAATGTTTGCAAAGGATGGATGGCTAGCCTGTTTCTTAGGTTAGTTTCATTTGCGACAACGCCCACCAGACGCAAGCAGGAAGTCAAAAGTTGGAAAGGGCCATTTCAGAGGAGATCTTCTATGGAGCAGTTGGTCTTCATTTTGGGACGGCCACCTTCGGAACTGAAACTCACTGAGCATGAGCGATATCCAGAATCTGTGCGGCGGATTTGCAGTTCAAGTACTCGCACGTGAACGACAACGAAATGACTCAATGTTTGCAAAGGATGGATGGCTAGCCTGTTTCTTGGGTTAGTTTCATTTGCGACAACGCCCACCAGACGCAAGCAGGAAGTCAAAAGTTGGAAAGGGCAATTTCAGGGGAGATCTTCTATAGCAGTTGGTCTTCATTTTTGGGACGGCCACCTTCGGAACTGAAACTCACTGAGCATGGGTGATATCCAGTATCAGTTGGGTTTTTCCTCAAAGGGAAAAAGACTAGGATCCTCTTCAGAGATTGGCAACAAGTTGGATCGAGCCATAATCCTAGCAGATGGGAAGCAAAGTGTTGGAAAGGCTTTTTGTCCGAAGAACTCTACTCTAAGTCCGATCAGCTTATTTATTAAGTGGAGGGGAACTATCACACACACCTCTCTCTTGGGGCAAATTTTGAATGAAAGTTGATCAAAATGGGGGCAAATTCAAGGTGACCTAGCCATACTCACACGAGGAGACTGGCGAACTTTGGACCTAATAAGTTGACAAGTTTTTGTTGTGGAAAGGAAAGTTTGTTATAGGCTTTCTCTGGACCAGCAATGATGAGGAAACATATGAGTACGCTGGCTTGTGTTACGTGTAAGGCAGCTGATCAATGAAGGAACTGAGAAAGTTGAGTCTTGCATGAGAGACTTGGTATTTCGAACGAACGCTAAGGGACAGTTCGCGTTGAGATCGGACTAGTGCAAACTCTGGGTGCATGTGTCTGATTCAAAGAGAGCTACTTGAAGCCAAGCTCGATGTACACTTCTTGTTTTGACTGTGAGGCAACTGACCAGTGATGGAATTGTGAAAGTCAAGTTTTGCGCGACGGACATGGTGCTTCAAACAAACGCGAAGAGATAGTTCGGATGCGGATCAAATTGGTGCGACCCTTTGGCTTTCCACGAGGTCAATGGTTACATTTGGGCTGATTCAAAGAGCTACTTCAAGCTAAGTGAGAGGTGCATTTCAGAGTACTCAATCTTTGCCTACCTTAAAGAGCCAAGATGGAAAAGTATCAAGATCAGGCTGGGACAAGGAGAGAAATCAAGGTGCAGAAGCAACAAGGCACGAAGTGGACCATAAAGTGTGCAATCAAACGATAAATCCTTCGGCTCAGGGAGCCTTGATACTTGTGCGGAACTGAACAAATCTGGAGCTCAGGGAGCTCAACACAAAGTGCATCAAGGACAAATCAGGAGCTCAAAGGAGTTCCAAAGTCGAAAGTCAGAAGCGACAGGGGCGAACATTTCAAAGAAAGGCCTCTGTCACCAGTTAATAAGGTTCTCGGGTTTTACGAAAGCGATATCAAATCTACGCTTTTCCCAGACAAAGATATATTTTCAAGTTATGTAATTTTTCAGTACAAAGAGCTGAGCCTCCGACTTGTGGTGTGCCAGCTTCAATGTTAATAAAAAGTGGCCAGTAAATTGAGTACTGTGCCAAGTAGCTTAAATGTATAGTAATTTTAATTGGGAGACACCTTTACTTTAATCTGACATCTGATGAGGACATCAGATTTTATAAAGGTGGGGTGGATGTTGTAAAGCTACCTTTACAAGCTTTACTTCCGGCGCCATCGGCGCCAGCTATGTCCCCGGCGCCAGCAGCGCCCCTGCTGCTCCCGGCGCCACTGTGACCAGAATCCAGCCGGCGCCAAGTTCCTATGGCTGAAAATCTTTGATCGGTTCTAGCGAAGTCCAGAGAGCTCAGATCGATGTGCAATCACCTCACACGATCTAGGCATGATTAAAGGAAGCCTGGGGATCAATAAAATCTAGAGAGAGAAAACGACTTTCTAGAAAGAGAAAATCCTAGAGAGAGAAAAACGTGCTTTACCAGCTTGGGTAGAGTGCTTGGTATGAGGGGGGGTGCCGAATCACACCAATACTATAGGGGAGTGCGGGTTGCGACTCAGGGCGAGCTCCAACCAAGTCTCAGCCTCCCTTGCTGGAATGTTGTCATGGCTCTCGCCTTGGCATGCTAGCGCCCCGGAGACTAGGGTCGGTCACACACTTGAAATGTAACCTTCTCAGATTTATCAATAAAGTGGGATTTTCCTCAAACTGACTCTGATTACCTTCTGGGTTTCAGTGTTCGGTAAAAGCGCCAGTTGTAAGGCCGCTTTCAAAATTTTTAACTTGGCACATAGCTGAGGGTCGTATCCCGGGACGCCAGCGGTATGCCGTCGGGACCATTCGGTCCGTGGCGCCAGCGGTATGCTGTCGGGACCATTTGGTCAAGGAACTGGTTGTTTCCATATCTGTCGCAGCTTGTAGTTCTGAGTGTTCCTTGCATGAACGTGAATGGGTTAAGCTCTTGGGGAACGGGCTCTAACCTGTCGGCTGAGTTGGATGGCTTGCTTGGGTGGATGTTACCTGTTTATGGCTGTCCAGTCTGGCGTGGCGCCAGGTTGGCTTCCAGCGCTCGTGACGAAGCTTTCAGTTGGTTAAGTCTGATGTAAGTCAGACTGCTTGCTTGGAATGGATGTTACTCGTTTGTAACGAAGCTTCGAGTTGGTTAAGTTTGATGTATGTCGGGCGGCTTGCTTGGAGGGAAGTCACCCACGTCGGGACTCCCGATCTGGCATGGCGCCAGGTTGGATCTCAATGTTGGTTTTCGGAACTTCAAGTTGGTTAAGTCTGATCGTTGTTGGCGAGTTGGCTGCTTGTATGTCAAGTGGGTTTGGATGGCAAGAGTTGAAGGCTGGGAAGCTAAGTCGTGGTTCCCGGCTCCCTTTGGGATGCCTGCGCTACATGTGGTATCAGAGCCGACTGGCCGGTCAGCTATGCGGATCTCACGGAAATGGCCACGGTTTGGGGTTCATCAAGACAACTGTTGTGCAAGGTGCTGCCCACAGTGTAAGCACGGGTGCGTCCACGGTCGGGGTGGTCGGCAGAACGGGGGACTTGATGAGTCAAAGTGCTGCCCTTGAGGTGTAAGCACGGTCAGTTCTCGCGGTTCGGGCCTGGCGCTGTCTGCACGTAGGACGGATGAGGCAAAGTGCTGCCTAGGGAGGTGAAAGCACGGTCTGTACCTTGTGGGGTGCGGGGCGACATATTCGAACTGTACGGGTTAACCATTGATACAGAGATGCTGCTCGAATTCGGGTGTAAAGCACGGGTGGTTAGCTGCCGGTGCGGGATAGCTGCCGATCGTTTAGCTATAAGGGCTATCGACCAAAAAGTGGTGGGGCGTGACTGAGGCAATGTGCTGCTTAATGGTGAAAGCACGGATGGTTGGAGGGGTGTCCTATGTGGGCTGATTCTGTGATCGATTTGTATGGGCGCGGCCAGGCAAAGGTCCGTTGGCAGGACCATCTCAAAGGGGGACCTTGTCTTTGTTACTTGTTAGTAAACCTGCCTGAGTGTCTTACTTGTACGTATTCGTGGTGAGTCTTAGTACTCGTGCTTTGCCTGGTTTGCATGATTGCTTGTGATACAAGGAGCTGATGGCTCGAGAAGGAACCTTTTCTTTTGAAGGCTGATACCATCAAACAAAGAGGACTACAGAATCTGTGGGGCGGATTTGCAGTTCAAGTACTCACACGTGAACGACAACGAAACGACTCAATGTTTGCAAAGGATGGATGGCTAGCCTGTTTCTTAGGTTAGTTTCATTTGCGACAACGCCCACCAGACGCAAGCAGGAAGTCAAAAGTTGGAAAGGGCCATTTCAGAGGAGATCTTCTATGGAGCAGTTGGTCTTCATTTTGGGACGGCCACCTTCGGAACTGAAACTCACTGAGCATGAGCGATATCCAGAATCTGTGCGGCGGATTTGCAGTTCAAGTACTCGCACGTGAACGACAACGAAATGACTCAATGTTTGCAAAGGATGGATGGCTAGCCTGTTTCTTGGGTTAGTTTCATTTGCGACAACGCCCACCAGACGCAAGCAGGAAGTCAAAAGTTGGAAAGGGCAATTTCAGGGGAGATCTTCTATAGCAGTTGGTCTTCATTTTTGGGACGGCCACCTTCGGAACTGAAACTCACTGAGCATGGGTGATATCCAGTATCAGTTGGGTTTTTCCTCAAAGGGAAAAAGACTAGGATCCTCTTCAGAGATTGGCAACAAGTTGGATCGAGCCATAATCCTAGCAGATGGGAAGCAAAGTGTTGGAAAGGCTTTTTGTCCGAAGAACTCTACTCTAAGTCCGATCAGCTTATTTATTAAGTGGAGGGGAACTATCACACACACCTCTCTCTTGGGGCAAATTTTGAATGAAAGTTGATCAAAATGGGGGCAAATTCAAGGTGACCTAGCCATACTCACACGAGGAGACTGGCGAACTTTGGACCTAATAAGTTGACAAGTTTTTGTTGTGGAAAGGAAAGTTTGTTATAGGCTTTCTCTGGACCAGCAATGATGAGGAAACATATGAGTACGCTGGCTTGTGTTACGTGTAAGGCAGCTGATCAATGAAGGAACTGAGAAAGTTGAGTCTTGCATGAGAGACTTGGTATTTCGAACGAACGCTAAGGGACAGTTCGCGTTGAGATCGGACTAGTGCAAACTCTGGGTGCATGTGTCTGATTCAAAGAGAGCTACTTGAAGCCAAGCTCGATGTACACTTCTTGTTTTGACTGTGAGGCAACTGACCAGTGATGGAATTGTGAAAGTCAAGTTTTGCGCGACGGACATGGTGCTTCAAACAAACGCGAAGAGATAGTTCGGATGCGGATCAAATTGGTGCGACCCTTTGGCTTTCCACGAGGTCAATGGTTACATTTGGGCTGATTCAAAGAGCTACTTCAAGCTAAGTGAGAGGTGCATTTCAGAGTACTCAATCTTTGCCTACCTTAAAGAGCCAAGATGGAAAAGTATCAAGATCAGGCTGGGACAAGGAGAGAAATCAAGGTGCAGAAGCAACAAGGCACGAAGTGGACCATAAAGTGTGCAATCAAACGATAAATCCTTCGGCTCAGGGAGCCTTGATACTTGTGCGGAACTGAACAAATCTGGAGCTCAGGGAGCTCAACACAAAGTGCATCAAGGACAAATCAGGAGCTCAAAGGAGTTCCAAAGTCGAAAGTCAGAAGCGACAGGGGCGAACATTTCAAAGAAAGGCCTCTGTCACCAGTTAATAAGGTTCTCGGGTTTTACGAAAGCGATATCAAATCTACGCTTTTCCCAGACAAAGATATATTTTCAAGTTATGTAATTTTTCAGTACAAAGAGCTGAGCCTCCGACTTGTGGTGTGCCAGCTTCAATGTTAATAAAAAGTGGCCAGTAAATTGAGTACTGTGCCAAGTAGCTTAAATGTATAGTAATTTTAATTGGGAGACACCTTTACTTTAATCTGACATCTGATGAGGACATCAGATTTTATAAAGGTGGGGTGGATGTTGTAAAGCTACCTTTACAAGCTTTACTTCCGGCGCCATCGGCGCCAGCTATGTCCCCGGCGCCAGCAGCGCCCCTGCTGCTCCCGGCGCCAACGGCGCCGGCGCCGCTCCCGGCGCCACTGTGACCAGAATCCAGCCGGCGCCAAGTTCCTATGGCTGAAAATCTTTGATCGGTTCTAGCGAAGTCCAGAGAGCTCAGATCGATGTGCAATCACCTCACACGATCTAGGCATGATTAAAGGAAGCCTGGGGATCAATAAAATCTAGAGAGAGAAAACGACTTTCTAGAAAGAGAAAATCCTAGAGAGAGAAAAACGTGCTTTACCAGCTTGGGTAGAGTGCTTGGTATGAGGGGGGGTGCCGAATCACACCAATACTATAGGGGAGTGCGGGTTGCGACTCAGGGCGAGCTCCAACCAAGTCTCAGCCTCCCTTGCTGGAATGTTGTCATGGCTCTCGCCTTGGCATGCTAGCGCCCCGGAGACTAGGGTCGGTCACACACTTGAAATGTAACCTTCTCAGATTTATCAATAAAGTGGGATTTTCCTCAAACTGACTCTGATTACCTTCTGGGTTTCAGTGTTCGGTAAAAGCGCCAGTTGTAAGGCCGCTTTCAAAATTTTTAACTTGGCACATAGCTGAGGGTCGTATCCCGGGACGCCAGCGGTATGCCGTCGGGACCATTCGGTCCGTGGCGCCAGCGGTATGCTGTCGGGACCATTTGGTCAAGGAACTGGTTGTTTCCATATCTGTCGCAGCTTGTAGTTCTGAGTGTTCCTTGCATGAACGTGAATGGGTTAAGCTCTTGGGGAACGGGCTCTAACCTGTCGGCTGAGTTGGATGGCTTGCTTGGGTGGATGTTACCTGTTTATGGCTGTCCAGTCTGGCGTGGCGCCAGGTTGGCTTCCAGCGCTCGTGACGAAGCTTTCAGTTGGTTAAGTCTGATGTAAGTCAGACTGCTTGCTTGGAATGGATGTTACTCGTTTGTAACGAAGCTTCGAGTTGGTTAAGTTTGATGTATGTCGGGCGGCTTGCTTGGAGGGAAGTCACCCACGTCGGGACTCCCGATCTGGCATGGCGCCAGGTTGGATCTCAATGTTGGTTTTCGGAACTTCAAGTTGGTTAAGTCTGATCGTTGTTGGCGAGTTGGCTGCTTGTATGTCAAGTGGGTTTGGATGGCAAGAGTTGAAGGCTGGGAAGCTAAGTCGTGGTTCCCGGCTCCCTTTGGGATGCCTGCGCTACAGCGAGCTCCAACCAAGTCTCAGCCTCCCTTGCTGGAATGTTGTCATGGCTCTCGCCTTGGCATGCTAGCGCCCTGGAGACTAGGGTCGGTCACACACTTGAAATGTAACCTTCTCAGATTTATCAATAAAGTGGGATTTTCCTCAAACTGACTCTGATTACCTTCTGGGTTTTAGTGTTCGGTAAAAGCGCCAGTTGTAAGGCCGCTTTCAAAATTTTTAACTTGGCACATAGCTGAGGGTCGTATCCCGGGACGCCAGCGGTATGCCGTCGGGACCATTCGGTCCGTGGCGCCAGCGGTATGCTGTCGGAACCATTTGGTCCAGGAACTGGTTGTTTCCATATCTGTCGCGGCTTGTGGTTCTGAGTGTTCCTTGCATGAACGTGAATGGGTTAAGCTCTTGGGGAACGGGCTCTAACCTGTCGGCTGAGTTGGATGGCTTGCTTGGGTGGATGTTACCTGTTTATGGCTGTCCAGTCTGGCGTGGCGCCAGGTTGGCTTCCAGCGCTCGTGACGAAGCTATCAGTTGGTTAAGTCTGATGTAAGTCAGACCGCTTGCTTGGAATGGATGTTACTCGTTTGTAACGAAGCTTCGAGTTGGTTAAGTTTGATGTATGTCGGGCGGCTTGCTTGGAGGGAAGTCACCCACGTCGGGACCCCCGATCTGGCATGGCGCCAAGTTGGATCTCAATGTTGGTTTGCGGAACTTCAAGTTGGTTAAGTCTGATCGTTGTTGGCGAGTTGGCTGCTTGTATGTCAAGTGGGCTGGGAAGCTAAGTCGTGGTTCCCGGCTCCCTTTGGGATGCCTGCGCTACAATAGGACACCCCTCCAACCATCCGTGCTTTCACCATTAAGCAGCACATTGCCTCAGTCACGCCCCACCACTTTTTGGTCGATAGCCCTTATAGCTAAACGATCGGCAGCTATCCTTGAATATACCACCCCCGTGGACGCACCCGTGCTTTCACCGTCAGGCAGCACATTGCCTCAGTAACGCCCCCACCAAATCTAGTCGATAGCCCTTATAGCTAAACGATCGGCAACGTACCCCCCAATCGTGGACGCACCCGTGCTTTCACCGTTAGGCAGCACATTGCCTCAGTAACGCCCCCACAAAATTTGGTCGATAGCCCTTATAGCTAAACGAATGGCAGCTATCCTTGAATATACCACCCCCGTGGACGCACCCGTGCTTTCACCGTTAGGCAGCACATTGCCTCAGTAACACCCCCACCAAATTTAGTCGATAGCCCTTATAGCTAAACGATCGGCAGCATACCACCCAAATCGTGGACGCACCCGTGCTTTCACCGTTAGGCAGCACATTGCCTCAGTAACGCCCCCACCAAATTTGGTCGATAGCCCTTATAGCTAAACGAATGGTGGTCATCGTGAATATGTCACCCCGCACCCCACAAGGCACAGACCGTGCTTACACCATCCTAATGGCAGCACATTGCCTCATCTGTCCTACATGCAGATGGCGCCAGGCCCGAACCGCGGAAACTGACCGTGCTTACACCTCAAGGGCAGCACTTTGACTCATCAAGCCCCCGTCCTGCCAACCACCCCGACCGTGGACGCACCCGTGCTTACACTGTGGGCAGCACCTTGCACAACAGTTGTCTTGATGAACCCCAAACCGTGGCCATTTCCGTGAGATTCGCATAGCTGACCGGCTAGTCGGCTCTGATACCACATGTAGCGCAGGCATCCCAAAGGGAGCCGGGAACCACGACTTAGCTTCCCAGCCTTCAACTATTGCCATCCAAACCCACTTGACATACAAGCAGCCAACTCGCCAACAACGATCAGACTTAACCAACTTGAAGTTCCGCAAACCAACATTGAGATCCAACCTGGCGCCATGCCAGATCGGGGGTCCCGACGTGGGTGACTTCCCTCCAAGCAAGCCGCCCGACATACATCAAACTTAACCAACCCGAAGCTTCGTTACAAACGAGTAACATCCATTCCAAGCAAGCGGTCTGACTTACATCAGACTTAACCAACTGAAAGCTTCGTCACGAGCGCTGGAAGCCAACCTGGCGCCACGCCAGACTGGACAGCCATAAACAGGTAACATCCACCCAAGCAAGCCATCCAACTCAGCCGACATGTTAGAGCCCGTTCCCCAAGAGCTTAACCCATTCACGTTCATGCAAGGAACACTCAGAACCACAAGCCGCGACAGATATGGAAACAACCAGTTCCTGGACCAAATGGTCCCGACAGCATACCACTGGCGCCACGGACCGAATGGTCCCGACGGCATACCGCTGGCGTCCCGGGATACGACCCTCAGCTATGTGCCAAGTTAAAAATTTTGAAAGCGGCCTTACAACTGGCGCTTTTACCGAACACTGAAACCCAGAAGGTAATCAGAGTCAGTTTGAGGAAAATCCCACTTTATTGATAAATCTGAGAAGGTTACATTTCAAGTGTGTGACCGACCCTAGTCTTCGGGGCGCTAGCATGCCAAGGCGAGAGCCATGACAACATTCCAGCAAGGGAGGCTGAGACTTGGTTGGAGCTCGCCCTGAGTCGCAACCCGCACTCCCCTGTAGTATTGGTGTGATTCGGCACCCCCCCTCATACCAAGCACTCTACCCAAGCTGGTAAAGCATGTTTTTCTCTCTCTAGAATTTTCTCTTTCTAGAAAGTCATTTTCTCTCTCTAGATTTTATTGATCCCCAAGCTTCCTTTAATCATGCCTAGATCGTGTGAGGTGATTGCACATCGATCTGAGCTCTCTGGACTTCGCTAGAACCGATCAAAGATTTTCAGCCATAGGAACTTGGCGCCGGCTGGATTCTGGTCACAGTGGCGCCGGGAGCAGCAGGGGCGCTGCTGGCGCCGGGGACATAGCTGGCGCCGATGGCGCCGCAAGTAAAGCTTGTAAAGGTAGCTTTACAACAATAAGGAAGGTGTGCTGGCTACTTGTTGGAGGACGGGTAGTTCTCAAGAGATGTCGCCATCACGCATACCATATGAATACCATATGTGGAAATTAAAGTTCTCTTATAGAAACTTGTATATAGAGTTCTTTACAATAGACAGGGTCGGATTATCATGGTTCTCTCAGGCATCTCGCCTCCTACTTCAGTCATTTGGTATCTCCATCACAGCGCTTCCCTTAGGCACCCATCGATATATCAGACGATTTCTCTACCACACATATCTATAGCGGACTTGGAGTCACCAGTTAGGCGTTAAGCCAGCTTTCTATTGGACCCATTTCTTGGAGCTGGATGCATCACGGACCTCGGGCATGCCACGCTACTTGGATTCGAGACTATCACACTACCTCTGATTCACACTGGGACAGCTCAAGGTGTCTTCTCATCTCTAGCTATTGAGACTGGGAGGTTCCACGGTATTCCTAGAGAGGAGTGAATTTGCCAGTTATGCTCTCTAGGTGAGGTGGAGTCTAAGGACCAGTTTATCTTTAGATGCCCTGTATACTATGAGATCAGAGGGCGATATCATTGCCTGTTTCGAGACATGCCTATCACTCTACGCTCTCTCATAGCCTATGAGGACCCACGATGTGTCGCTCTGATGGTACGCGAGATGTTCATATTGCGGAGAGATCTCTACGGGACATCCCAGCATTTTACCTCACAGCCTTTGATCACTTTCTTCTTTACTAGGCAGAGATCGCGTGATTAGTGTCTGAGGATGAGGATTATGACGACGACGAGGATGATAGCCGCCTACATGGCCCACCAGACATCCTACGCAGAGACGTACTACTACACATGCTCATGCTCCTAGACGACGCCTGCAGGCTCCAGCGCTCTCTCATGTTGCGGCTCGCATTGCATCTTTCTACAGCATCAGCACAGCAGCAACAACAACAACAACAACAACAGCATCGCAGTCTTGACATCTTGATATGGATACATAGGATTATTATGCACACACACTCTCGCATACATGTCCATTTTAGTTTGCACTAGAAGTTTTCTTTATTATAGTTTTGGAGACGTTTTATATGCTCCCATGGTTACCACATACTTGACATTTATTTCATTAGTCTTATATGCCTTTTGGCATGAAAAAGACATTAATAAAGCTTTCTTTCTTTCTTTCTTTCTTTCTTCTCTATATCTCTTGCTGCTAGGAGGCAAAGCAGCCACCACTGCTAGGAATTGGAGTAGTGTTTTGGAGACATCTATCCTCTTTCTCTCTCAATCGAATGGTCATTAAGAGATTGTGAAAGGAAATTGTTCCTCAAGGAAAAAGTGTCGCAAGAATCACAAACTAAGCGTTACCCAACAACACTAAATAGGCGTCACTATTAGAAAAATCACTCGAGAATTTCTTAGTGCAAGAAACACAATGTTGCTAAGTGACGCTATAGTAGATGTCACAAGGCAATGCTTAGTTTTGTGTCACTACTTTATAAGCCTCCAAGTGACAGTTTATTTAATGTTGACTTGTGACTTTAATGTGATGCTATGTGATGTTCAAATTGTGACGTTTACCTTGAAAATAAATGTCGCTATACATGATACTCAGTGATAGATATATATATATTCTTTCGTTGCTAATTTTTGTCGCTTTGTAATGTTTTTATAGTAGTGGAAAAATGCCATATTTGAGCTTTTCGACAAATTTTAACTCAACCATTTGTTGACCGAATCAGGTGTCATAATGCTTCTTCAAGAGCTTCTACATAGTACTATAAAGGTAGATGTGAAACGGTTTTTTGGTAGTAGTGAGTAGCTTGGGTGTAGCATGGATTCAAAGCTAGACATTTCCAATGATGAAAAAAATAAGGTTAGTGGTTGCAGACCACAGAGAGCTAGCTAGCATGGCTTCATACACATCTTTCATATAGTAGGGTGCTTGTGGGAAAAGTGTGACAAAAGCATCTGATTGAGTTGTATAAAGAGTTATGACAAGTGTTTTAGTTCATTTTCCATTGAGAACTGTGTGCTCTAGTTTTGGCACCATCGTCCATTTTGAAATTTTTTTCAACAGCTGGTTACAAATTTAGCAATAGTATTACCCATCTCAAAGTCTTCGGATATACAATATATATGCATATACTAAATGAAATCCGATAAGAATTAGTGCTCAGTCATTTAAATGATTTTTGTGTTGGCTACTTTATCAAATCATAAACTTATGAATTGTTTGAGCCTATGACTAGATAGACTTATCATAACATGGATGTTTTGACGAGAGAAGTACACCTAACTTGCCTTTGGAGGACTGTGCAAATGAGACACGGGTTATCCTTGATGAAAAAGATGATAAAATTCATGAGTGCTATAGATCTATCATGAAGGTAATCAAGGACTTGATGGTGAGAACTACTCCTATTATTTCAGTTAACAACAAACACAGATCGATTCAATCACTCCAATGTTGGGATTCAAGGTCTACACGTTGTGTAAAGGTCGCCACAGAGAGAAAAGCGAGCGGGGAATCCTTGATGCATGCAACTACGTCTATTGGATTCAGACCGACTGCGATAGTTTGAAGCTATGGAGTATCTTAACTTCAACACTAGATCAACCAAGAAAGCCTGAGAAACTTAGCTATGTCAATCATCTCATACAAGGAAGAAGAAATGTATTGCTAGAGAGAGAGAGAGAGAGAGAGAGAGAGGCATGGATCCTCCAAGTCCCTTTTGAGGCAAGCACCTCATGCACATGCATGGAAAATACAGTGAGCTACTTGCACTAACTTATTTAAATTACAAATAAAGGGTCCCATGTATTTAATTAATAACATGCCCCATGAGTTATGTACAACTTATAACAACATTAGTGCTTAGCCAAAGGGATAAAATAGGCATTACTCTTCAACAACCCCCTCTTTTGAACTTCTCAAACTTATCTTTACTAAATGGTTTAGTAAAGGTGTCACAATACATTAGCTCAATCTCTCCACTATGCACTTTCTCTCATACAAAGTGCTGGTCCAAGTAGGCGTCGTAACCAAATAGCTTCACAAGCAGACCTCCTAGTTGCCCTGTACTCAACGTCTATAGATGATAAAGCACTAGTGGACTGCTTTTTGTTGCACCTATAGCCCCTGAACCTAAGCTAAATAGTCTGTGATCGATCTCCGATCATCTTTATCACCTGCCCAATCAAAATCTGAATAACCTTCCAGCTGAAGGTCACCATCATCAGTATCCATTCCCATAGGTCACAGTCCCTCTCACATAACGTAAGATCCGCTTGGCTGCCTTCCAATGTGATTCGGTAGGTTTACTCATGAACTGACTTGCAATCCCAACCGCATAAGCAATATATGGCCTGGTGGTAGTAGGGTAAATCAGGCTTCCCACCAATTGACGATAGAGAGTCTCATCTACAAATGCAGGACCATCTCTGGATGGCTTGTTGCTTGCATCCATGGGTGTGCTAATTGGCTTGCTCTCTTGCATATTAAACCTCTGCAATAATTTCTATGCATGCTTTGCTTGAGAGATAAAAAGACAACACTTCCCTTTCCAAATCTCAACTCCTAGGCAATAGTGCAGCAAACCCAAATCTTTCATCCCAAACTCACTAGAAAGATTTTTCTTAACACAAGCAATAAGTTTCTTATTGCTTCCTGTGACGAGTAAGTCATCCCCAAAGCACTGCTCCACACTATCGATGCTCCATACATTTAGCTCAGCTAGAGCTACCACCCAAGCCCACGCCTAGCTCTATCTTTGCTATTCCTATTTCTCCATCTAATCAAATCCATAATGAAAGCACTAATATTGCTCTTCCACTCACCCCGGTGTCGCCATCACTCTACAATCTTATCACTACTCTCCATGAAGACAATATAAGGATTTTCCAACTCCTTGCTTCTCACCAGAAGGAGCTGGACTCCCACAAAGCAATGTTCCAATTAGTACACTCACACCTTTTGCAGTTGGATACTTCCATTGAAGACATCAAGAAGGAGATAACAACTATCAATTGTGAAGCTGAGGTCGATAACGATGATAGTACATTGACACAAGCTCAAGTAATGTTTGAGACAAACACACATTTTATACAAGCAAGAGCTTGCAGTCACAATATTAAATCAACTCGTAAAATACATTTTGATATACACATTTCTTTCACATTCTTTCAACAATATGTAGCGTCTAAATGTGCTAGAAAAACACATAGAAAGTGAGGTCTCTTACTCTATAATTAGTTTCCTAATGACACCTGGCAACACTCCTTCCTTCAATGGTGCCGTTTGAACTTCAATATTTTCCCAAAGATAATCCTCGCTATGTTGTTGCCCTTCTTCATATTTGGTTGGATTTCTGTAATCATATTAACTTTCATTAACAATTTGGTTTTCTAACTGACCAAGTCAAAAGAAAAATTGAATTTAAAGACTTAAAATCGTATACATAAACTAAGTAAAACATTCTCTAAAATGATGCCATCATTCCAAAGAGAAATATTTTACTCTAGTACACTAAATCCTCTCAGTTCTAAGTTTACCAAAAAACATGCATTTTCAAGAGAGAGTTCATTTAAAACTGAATCAAATGCGCTCTACTGTGACAGCAATACTACAAAATAATGTTTGCTCTATTGTGTTCTGATTCCTTGCAAACGAAGCCCCTAGAAAAGTTTTGTTTACAATTTGGCACAAATCATGGGTGTTCGAGCTAAAACCAAAAAACTTTTCAAGGGTGAGAAAAGATTGCTCGTACATGTTGACAACAACAAAGAAGTTAGTGAGAAGGCCTTCCAATAATTTATGCCCGTCTTTAGAGAGAAGAACTTCGGTTGCATCTCTAGGCCTTAGCTGCTCCAAAATCTGGCGTGTTCTGAAGAGGGTGCTCCATTTGTCAATTAATGGATACTAAAACATACACAAGCTAGCTATTTTAAGGACAAATGAATGTTTCACTTTCACCTTTGTTTCCCTAAAAGAATTATTAAAGCATAGCAAGATGCTAACAAAAAGAACACCATTGTTGGACATACAAGTCTAAATTCTTCTTACTTGGCCCACGATGATAATTTTGCTAGAGGTAGGTTTCTCCCAGGGCCCATGACTGCTAGATGGGCTGGTGTGACTTGCGGAAGGACAACATGGCTTGAAATATGGACATACAAGTCACATACACTTTGCTTCTGCTGCAAAAATTCACATTATTAATAAACTTAAATGCAAAGAGATTCATAATCTGAACAATATTTCTAGAGCAGTTCAATAAATTATTTTTCAAATCAGAGGAGGAAACTATAGGAGTGTGTATGGTATACAGATATTAGCTATATTACTGTAAGAAAATTATCGTGATACATTTGAAAACTCAACCTTACCAATCTGCTTCATAGTTTTCATTCAAAATCCCAAAATTGAGGTTAGGAATAAACCCAAGCTCTAAACATGGATAGTAAGTTCCAAAATATTACCGAGTCGAAATTTTCATTTGCAAATCTGCAAAATGGAATGCACATACATGATTTCACAAACACAAAGCCGTGACCAGATCCAGCAACAAAAGAATATAAAAAATTAAGCAAAATAATGAACTACTTGATAAAAAAGTCTGAAATTTCTCCACGCCCTTAGTTTCCCTCCAAACTTTCTCGCTTAAGTTTGCCTTGGATCCCAAAACCTAAATTAAGACTATCTGTCATCAGTGAATTCCAAATGCTATTCAATGAAAGGCTCGAGCAATCTACTTGACTTTCTAGAAACTGGAACAAGACTGATTCGCAACAGTGTCAATCACGTAAAAGAGAAATGGATACTATGTACCTGTGGACAGGGCTCAGCATTATCAGTATTGCCACTTGCCAGGACACTAATAACAAGCTCGTCGTTCATATTTTTCAGCTCCAAGGATCTTACAAGCCCCACCTGCAAAGATGATTGTAGTTTGTATTTGATACCGGTTTCCCAATTAGCTGAGCTGTGTTGGATTTCTTTGGGATAAAGTGCTGGCATCTCCTTAGCTACTAACCGCATGGACTGGAAGAGACGTGCCATGTGCCTCTCCCATAAGAGTAAACAAGATGCCTGATCCATAGTGCGCGTGGTCGTGTAAGCACCTGCGCTGCCAAAACAGACACAAGTTTGTGATAAGCCAATCATACTCATCAAATCCAATGATGTTAAAGCCCCGTCTTTCCCATTCAGCCAAGGAAATAAAATTCTCGCAGAGTACTGAATCATTCAATTGTTTCCCTCTTCTTTTGCAATCAGCAAAGTCTTTCCTCTCTGCCCTCACCATAGACTATCCAATTTGCTTCAAGTAGTAACATTTCACTTCCAGTGAGTGTAGACATCTCGCTTCTTCTCAACAAAGTATCCGACACTATTTGCGATGCACGTGTGCAGCGTAAGCTCTTTATAAGCACTGAATTAAAATGTCAAGTGTGATTTCTTGCTGAAACAGCATTGTGCACAGAAGCGTGATTTCAAATAGAGCGCAATGAGGGATCCAGTGCCAAAAGAAACTGAAACTAAATGTGATGCTCCAGAAAAGCGTTACCGGGTGGATGGGATCGCAAGAATGCAGCTGCAGGCACAAAGTGAAGAGACTGCAAAAGGCCATTGCAAACAAGGACGCTCCAATCTGACGCCATAGCTGCGAGCTGATGTGAGATCATTCGTGCTCTCCAAATACAAACCCAAAAACCCACAGAGTAAAGAAAAGAGAGGGGACACTTAGACAAAAATGTGTTTTTAACTCCACAAGAGGTCAGCTAAGTAGGCATCACATCTAGTGCTACTTCCTTTGGGTAACACAAATGTTTGGTATAAGTAGGCACATTTGCAAAGCCCATGTTTGGCCTCTCCATCACCTCGGTCTCGTTTGGCAACGCAGTAGCACAATGTTTTATTCTTCTGTATTGGATTTGTGGTATTACCAACCAGTGGGTTCACCGAGCGCTTATTGTGTTTTGGCCAACTGGATTCTTTGATCACATGGTCATCATTTGAACATTATAGTATTAGTCATGTTTACTTTATTTTCATGATAATTATCAGCCCAAATCTCGAGGCTACTCACTTGTGGATGTGATTGTTAAACTTTGACAAATTAGTGAGTAAATCGTGGCTTTTGACTAAGAGGTGGAAGAGGTGATCATGATCCACGTGCCTTGATTTGAGACATAATCAGGGTAGGGTTAGGGTTGCCAAGTGCTCTAAACCCTAATATCAAATTTGATTTGAGAGACTTTATATTACGGATCAAACAAAGTACATATTTTATGATGCAAAAGTCTGAGAAAGATCTGAGATGTTTAAATCAAGTACATCAAACAATCTTTGAGCTCCTACTCTGAAAAGCTAGTCAACAACTAGTTTTTGGAAATCCATATCCAACTGGATTTAGTACAATCACTTAGATCCTTGTGCTAAAATTTATTTGACATTGATTTCTCTGAAATTTATCATGGTATCAGAGGCATTAGAGGCAAGTTTAAATGGATGATGTTTCGATCAAATTTGTTGCCAAAATTAGGTGTTTATATATGAAATTTGCTATTATACATCAATCATAAGTAATCAAGGGATTTGCTAGGATCAATCGAAGCGCAAATGATTTGTTTACGATTAAATTCACTATCTCTGTGTCTCAAAAACCGTTCTCATTCATTTCCATTTTTTAGATTTCAAAATAGTAAGTTTGGCTTTGGAGCCTCATGCTTCTTGTAGCTCGTGAAGCGAGCATAGTTAGTAAAATAGTATAAATTTTTTTCTAGGAATAATCGACTTGGGCATTAGATTAGACTAAAATAATGTAGAGGCCTAAAATCAAGGTTTTAAGTTAAGCAAATTGAAGGGGACTCACATGAATCATCTAAGGGCTCTTGAGGTACAAAGGAAAATCACATAATTCATGTGAGGATCCATTGAGTGAACTAGAACCACTAGATTTCTAGTGAAGGGCTTGGACTAGAATCTTTGCCATTTTGAAGTAGCCATCAGAGAGAAGGGACAAGGCCTTTCCAATAATAAAAGAGCACCTCTTGTACTCACTTTCCATGTTCTTACAAGGGGAGGAGATTATGCATGACATCCTTGCATCCCACTTTCTCTACTCTCTCACTTTTCATATTTTTGTTAATGTTGTGAATTTGTTGTATTCGCTAAATGTGATCTTTCTAAAAGAGGAGAGAGAGGTGCGGGTGCAAGAGGCCTCCTTTGCTTACTCATGTTCATGGTTGGATAAGTGTGATTAATCAGGAGTGGAGAGTAGGAAAGCCGAGGGGTTAAGCTAATCTCACAAGGGAAAGCAATATTCCCTTGGGAACAGAATTCCCACATGATGGGTACTCCGAGGCCACTACAATTTTTTGGCGCCATTGTCGGAGACTAGTTAGCAATTTTTTTTTGTGTAGTTTGGCTTGCTTTTCAATTTTGTTATTCTGGTTAAGTTCTCACTCTAAGGGCATTTCGCCCGAGGGTGGAAGCCCTTCTAGGCATAATGCCCTAAGGAGGCATCCTTCCCTGCCGTAGTTTCTATTTTTACTTTTTGACCCGTTAGGATATATTGATCGGGCACTGATCGCGTTGACGGCTACTTGGGTTAGTCGGGTAGCCACACGTAGGAAGAAATTAGCCTGTACATTGATTTTGAGTTCATTATGCTATACTCAGGGGCATGTCCCGGGTTTGTCAGTATATGTGGCCATATTGGGCCTAACTCTAGTTTGGCAGGTGGTAGGCCAATTTAGTGACATCTGTTGAGCCCATGCAGTTTGGGGCTTTGCTATGTGTACAATGTTTCTTCATAATAGTATTAACTTTTGTTGTGCCATCTTTGAGAGCTTGTGAAAAGTGGCTATGGTGATTGTGTGATGTGATCTGCATAATGCACTAGATCCTAACAGAATTTTAACTTGGTATCAGAGCGTCAGGGTGTTGCAGGTATGCAGATCTGGTGGAGCTATGGGATAGCGTCTTTCACCAGAAAAAATAGCACTCGGAACATCTCAGGAGAGAGGACTCCATACGGGGTATCGGCAGCCTGGATGGCATGAGACAGCAAAGTTCCTTCCATCGGAGCTTCGGGGAAGATCAGAACGATCGTCGTAGGTGGATTCCAGGGAGAATCACGAAAAATCTTGCAGTTTCGGTGGTTTCAGGGAAATCATCGGTGTTGACTTCATGATTCATTGTGTGGACAGCCGTTTGGTGCAACGGGGCTTGTAGAGGATTTGCAAAGAGCTGTGACAGAGAGCCATAGCAATTTACAGGGTCAGATTGGGTGGAAAACTGAGAAAATTTTGAAAATTTCCAGTTTCGTTGAGTGCTGACGGATTTCTGGGAAAATCGGCTTGTTTGCAGTCAATATCACACCAATCAGAGAGCCGTAAATTGCATCAGATGTCTTGAGGTAGGGCGGCCTCATCCAGGCAGCGAGCTACAAGAGGAATCTTAGGAAATGCCTGAGTGAAGCCCAATATATCATTCTCTTCTATGTCAGCTAGGGTTTACAGTCTTAAAGCACTAAATCTTTGGTTGTAAGGAACTTTTTTGTGAGCTATAAATGCATGTATGAGGGCGCCCTGGTGAGGAATGGTAAATTCCAAAAGGCCGCATGCCAGAGAGTGTGCAAGATCAGTTTCTTGTGTGTAACCAAAGACCCTGGCAACCATAGCTTGAAAGCTTGAGAAAGCAAGAAGAGAGGAGGAGAGGTCGCGGGCTGCCTCGCGTGCACCCAAAAGCAATGAAGCCATAATGCTTCAAATTGATTAGCGACCGGTGGAGTCATGATCAGCGCGCGAATGGGCCAACAGTCGTAGGATCAAAGTGACTGAAGATCAGTGGATCAGATCGCATGTTGGAGGATGAGGCAGGGCCGTTGGATGGGAAGAAGCCATTGGATTGGCTTGAAGAGGGACCATGAAGGCTTGAAGGCCATTTTTGAAAACTCTTCATTAAAAATTTTCAATAGAAATGGTTGAAGGGACCCGAAGGGCAAGAAATGCTCTTTCTTCATTAAAAATTTTTCAAAATGAAAATTCAGTTCATTTTTGCAAGGCAAATTGGGTTTGGGCCTAACTTTAGCTAGAAGGCACCTTTTTTTGGCCATCCTTGGGCCAAAATGACCCTTGAAACTGGCTGCTCAGAGCCAGCGGACAGAGCAATGTTACAGAGCATGGAGAAAGACGTTTCGGGGTGTTCTCATCACCATTCTATCAAGCGGAGTGCGGATGACCTAGTGATGGGCTACATTCGCTATTTGGGTACCGTAGGACCAAATTTGGAGATATTTTTGGCTGGTGAAACCTACTATCGGGCGGTACAATGAAGCATTATTGCTTCAAAATCATTATTACTTACTCCTAACAGGGTAACAAGGCATTTGGAGGCGGTAAATGTAGTATGGGGGCGAATGGTAAGGGATTTGTGTGGAGAAAGCTAGTATTGGCGACGGAAGTGCAGTTTGGCGGCGTGACTACTCATCATTGGCGACAATTTTGAGAGGGCAACAATCACAAGTGAGAGGTAGGCATGGTATGCCGAGTACAGGTGAAAAATTCTTGTGATTAGGTTCAACTTTGGAGTTAGAACCAAGCAACATCAAGTGGCATTTTGGAGGAACGCTCTCACAGGTATGATCGGCAGTGGCATTGTAGAGTCAGGTGATATTTGCATTGACAAACGCATTTGTAGCTTGGAAATATCTTGTTTGGAGGGAAATATGGGCTAGCTTGGAAGTACACTCATTTTGGCGGTCACAGGTGATCGAAGTACGAGGTGGTGCCAGTTGAAAGCCATTGGACAAGATAGCGGACTTGCATTGGACGAGCTGTGTGTGGGACATGCAGAGGATGAAGAACGAGTCAATAATCACACTTTGGATGCTCTTGGAGAGTGGTGAGTGTGATGATCTTATGGTTTTGCAGTCGGTAAGTCAATTTTGATCAAGCCATTGTAGTTGTGGAGAAGTGTATCAGGTTTGTCATCAAAGAGATACACTTCAATTGCCAGTTTGGATAAGTCAAGTCAATTTTCCATATTATGATTGCATCAAGGATGCAGATTCCAGTGATGGCAAGGTGCAGATCATTTGGTTTGGGCCATGGAAGATCTCACAGGTTCACTTGGAGGGATATTGGCATGCACAGTCATGTGAGGGACTTGATGGTGGCTTTGGAGTTCACATCTCAGTGTATTCTCAGGAAATGGTTTGGAATCATTCACAGGAGCTAGCTTGGAGAGATACAGGTGGGCACTACAGGGTAGATGCTCAGATCTTTGTGATCAGGGATGGCATTGGAATATCTGGTAGGGATAGCACTGCAGGATGACATGGGATGATCATCAGGGGGGAACTATTTCATACTGGACTTGAGTCATTGGCATGGACAGAACTTACAGGTGGGATTCATGATGGAATCAAGAAGCCGCAAATGCAAATGGGCAAAGCGTGAAGCTTTGGAACCCAGCTCTAGGTTGGAAAGCTAATGGAGATCGCACAAGGTGTGATCAGAGGGCAAACACTATGATGGGCGCATATAAAAAAGTAATCTTGTATTCACGTGTCCAAATTGACTATGCCATAGAACAGCACTGTCGTTTACATCATCATTAGAGATACTAGCTAATGCAACTGAATTAGAAAGTGCGTAAATATTTTCAACTCTAGTGCATGTAGTCAGAGTAGTATCTTCCTCGAGTACTGTACATTGCTCAGATGAGCAAGTAACAGCGTAGCCCTCATCATTTATCTTAGAGACTGATAATAGGTTCTTTGACAACTGAGGAACATGAAGGACGTTAGGAACACAAATGGACAGATCGTTGTTGAAGTTGATCTTGACTGCTCCTTTGTCTTCCATGCGTATGGTGCTAGAATCTCCGAGGTAGATAAATTGGTCTCTGTTGTAAGCTGTGTACTCCGTAAACCATTCCTTGCGAGAGGTTATGTGTTGGGTAGCACCGTTGTCCAGGTACCAGCTATCACAGTCTTCGCTGCTGTTGTAAGCCATTAATAAGTGTGTATCTAACTCTTTGAATTCCATCGTGCTGGAGGAGTCTGGCTGCGGCTGTTGTTGCTGCTTCTTTGCCTCATTGTAGATCCTGATGTGACACTCCTTGATGTCGTGATTAGCTCTTTTGCAATATCTACAGAAAAGCTTCTTGCACGATCCACCATGCTCACCTTGAGTGTGAGGCTTTTGTTGTTGCCCCTGCACTTGATTCTTGCCCTTGGTGTGCTCATTTGGGAGTACAAGATGGCATTACAGCAGGGTGCCAGTTTTGGACATTGACATCGATGGGGAGGCATCTACCATCATGAGCATGGATAAGCTGCTTATAGCTTTCATGCATTTGGCTGTATTTGCAGGAGTCTAGGCTTAGCACAGGTGTTGGAATTTCCACGGTGCAGATTCTCAGGTGGTGAGATCATGGGGAAGCCTAGAGGAAGTCACTTAGAGCCATATATCCTAGTACGATCAGGGAGACAGTAGTCTCGGGATCCCATGAGCGGCGACTCAGGGATATGCTTGTGTTGGCATGGTGTCGGGTGGCACATAGCCAGGGAGAGCGAACAGATGCTAGGAGCTAGGTGGAGCAGGTGATGCTTTGGAGTTTGGCTTGTCTAGCAGGATGGTGACCAAGATCCGAGACATCAGGTGAGCATAGTATGTGGATGACGAGTCCATTGGGGTGGCACTTAAGGAGATGCTATAGTTGCTTTGTCATGATATGTCATTTGATGTATGGACGATGTTCTTCAGCTGGTGCATCATGTGGTGACCTAGGGATGGGTCAAGCCTACTTGGAGGTAGGTGGCATGGAGTGTACCTGTGGTGGTACATATCTTGAGGGCATGGAGTGCATTACGGGGTGATGTGGATCGTGAGCCAGCAGGGATGGAGATGGTTGCTCAGGGAGTGACAGGTAATACTTTGTCGAGTGATCAAGTGAGTTGCATGGTTATATGCACGGTAGTTTCCAGGTTGGCGTCACATGTTATTGTTATCCATCATTTTTTGGTAAGCAGGATGCAACTTTTGGTTAGATCCAGTTGGAGTCTAGTTGCACTATAGGTGGACAAATTCTTGGGTAGCTATCAACGGGTAATAGATACTTGGTGATCAGATGGTACAGGGTACAGGGTTATGGAGCTATCCTACCTGATATGCTATGGATCATGGATGAGTTATTCATCATGATAGTGGATCTAGTTTTCATTTGCTTTGGCTTGGAGCCATGTCGCTCATGTGGTCCACTTGTGTTCAAGTCGGATTGGGGATGGGTCAGTTGGTCGAGAGTGTTGTAGACTCTATGTATGAGCATTGTGTTCGCATGATACTTTGTGTGCCAAACTTGGTTGTTTGATGGTGTGTCTGAGTGTGAGTCAAGTACATGGTAGCTGTGATATGCATAACATCTTTTGGACACTCCAGACGCTGCTACAATATATTGTTTTTCACTCTTATCACATTTGAGCTTCAGGGAGAGAGTTAGAAATCAGAGTTAATCTTATATACATTTTATGTAAGCTCTAAATGTGATGATGTAACTAGTGTACAGTTTATTTGGTTTACTGTATATGGTTGTGACCGGGACGTGACCCGTTAGGATATATTGATCGGGCACTGATCACGTAGATGACTACTTGGGTTAGCCAGGTAGCCACACGTAGGAAGAAATTAGCCTGTATAGTGATTTTGAGTTCATTATGCTATACTCAAGGGCATGTCATGGGTTTGTCAGTATATGTGGCCATATTGGGCCTAACTCTAGTTTGGCAGGTGGTAGGCCAGTTTAGTGACACCTGTTGAGCCCATGCAGTTTGGGGCTTTGTTATATGTACAGTGTTTCTTCATAATAGTATTAACTTTTGTTGTGCCATCTTTGAGAGCTTGTGAGGAGTGGCTATGGTGATTGTGTGATGTGATCTGCATATTGCACTAGATCCTAACAGAATTTTAACTAAAATATTCTAATTTTTGCTATAAAAACTCTAAAAATCTTCTTCATGGCATGACTTTCTTGATACTGAATAAAAATAAGCATTCCATATATTCAAATCAATTGTCTTGGAAATTTTTAAATGTTTATAGTTTTGCTCAGACAGATCTGAGATTATTTACAACAAGTTTTTAGAGATTATAGGTTTTTCTAGTTCATTTTCAGTCTCTCTCTTCTGTGTTGCTTATGTGAATGATGATTATGACCTGTTTTTCATGTATCTTCATGAATTTTATGTTCTTGATTTTTGACATTATTAAATGTCCAAAACAGTACATTTATCATATCTGATCCACTTGAAGAGTTTGAAGATCTTTTGCATGTTTCTACATCTTGACTAGGTTTCATAATTAGAGATTATATAGACAATCTTGGCAAATTTAGGTTTGTTCCTTTATGCATGAAACTGTTTTCAAAGCAAGCCATGTCTAGGGAAGAACATACTAATCCTCTTAGAAAGGTGATAAGAAAAACAATCACTTCATCAATGGAGACAATGAAGAGATTTCCTTTGATGTTTGTTGCTAAACATTCACTAGATCGTTGGAGAAAAGATAATGATGACATTAGTCCTGAAGAGTGTGTTCTTCTGTATCTTTTTAGCATCCTTTGAAGTTGCGTCTAACATAACCAAGCATTTGCCAAGAACTGAATTGAAGGTACCAAAGTGGCATAAGTGTGAAGAATAAAAGGCCATTCAAATTGACTATAGGGGTTGATGAAGTTTATCATCATACATGTACATTTACAAGTTGTAAATATCATTTTTTACCATGTAAAAACTCAAGCTATGTCTCATGCATTTAAGTCTAATTGTTATTTGTGACATTCACAATGTCTAGATTGGTCAAAATGACATGCATGTAGATTTAGACATAGAAATGGCCAAACTTGGGCTAGTAGGAACTTGAGGTAGTTCAAATGCATTGTGTCCTAAGTTTCCATTGTGACATGCAAAGCATGCAAAAGTAGTAGTGGACACATGCATGGTGATTTGTACATATCTAGTTGAGAAATTGGCATTTGTAGAAAGTAGGTAGAAGTTAGGTGCAATCTTTGCATGCAAGATGTTAGGTGTCAATATTTTGGTAGATTACACTCTTTGAGGTGCCTAAATGTGGTTGCATGCTAGTAGTACCACGAGCTATTGTCTCCTATATGTTTACTTCCTCCGAAAAGTGGATAGCTACAAATCCGCTCTATCAAATTTTTAGCAAAGGTTCGATGCATTCAAACAGAAGGCCACAATAGAATTATCAAAGGCCAAGGAGATCATAAAAGCATATGAACAATCTGTGGTAGTTGTTTTTCAAGCAACTCTTCATATTCAAATACCAATTATGCTAGTTAGGATAAGTGTCGACGAAACCCTAATCCCACCTTGTACAAACTTCCTTCGCCTTTGTAAAAATCCTGTGTAAAATTCCAGACCCATCCCTCCTTTCTCCTTTTCCTTGTAAGATTGCCCCGGAAATGGCCTCAACGGTCTATAAATGAGCACTATTGCTATTTTTTGACAATCACCGTCCTTGCCATTATTATCCCCTGTTGCAAATGAATGCATGGTCAGATCTGTCTTCATGCCCCTCAATAACGAAGCCTTGTGGGTGAACCATATATACCTCCTCTTCCAAGTAACCGTTAAAAAATGTAGACTTTACATCTATTTAGTGGATTTTCCACCCAAAGTAGGAGCCAATGCAACTATAACGCGTAGCATAGTCCATTTGGCTATAGGAGCAAACGTCCTCATAGTCAATGCTTTTATTTTGATCATAGCCTTTCACTACTAAGTGTGCCTTGTATTTTGCGAGTGAACTATTCGCATGAATTTAGTCCTATATACCCATTTGTTGTCAATGGGTTTTTTGCCACGTGGAAGATCAACCAAATTCCATGTATCATGTCTTTGGATTGAGATCTCATCCTTCATAGCCCCTTACCATTCTTTAAGATCCTATGTTTCCACAAAGGTCAATGGCTCTTGACACCTTAAAATGTCACTCTTGAGGGCATAATTCACATTATAGCAATCATGATCTTTCTTCTCTTTTGTTGATCTTCTCCCCTCACCTTGCGAGCTTGATCCTCGTTGATTCATCCTCGCATCTTTCATGATGGTCTCATTGTGAAAAATCCAGAATATTCACACGTGTGGGTAACCACAAAAGAAGTGTGAATGATCTTTACCATGCTTTATGATGGCACACAGATCACATGTAGAGTAATAATACGATCTACCATCAGATTCTATGGCTAGAGCATAATCTAGAATGCTACTGATCAAAGCTTCATAAAAACCTCATCAAAAAGAAAAGTACACAAGCAAAAATATGTATGAAGAATACACCAATCTCGAGTTAGAGAGAGAATACAACTATGAGCAAAATAGTGTGAGATCCAAGTTCTGATATCTTTTTTCCATTACTATTTTTTCTCTATCATGTTCAGGATCATTTTTCTTACATGTGTGTGAATTCCTAGGATGTCACGAGAATCAAGAGAGACAATAGGTAGTGTCATTGATGCAGGAGAAGACCCAGTAGGTTGTGTAGATTTGGCTAGAGGTTTGCTTGTGGATCTTCTTCTCCAAATACATCTTCACCTTCATATCCATCGGTACCGTAGCATCAAAGGTTTTTGGCGATTGTACCGTAGACTGGATCGGCAAGGTGTCTGGTGCTTGAAAAACTACTGATGGAGCTACCGTTGAATTTTTCTATGGGACAACATCAAATCTTTGTGAGTTTGCTCCCTCACAAAATGATATTGCACCTCAATATGCTTGCTCCTAGCATGAAAGATAGGATTGGTTGCCAACCTTTGGGCTAATTGATTGTCATAAAAGATGATTGGGCTCTCTAAAAATCCAGCAAGTGAAAATCCTTGATCATCCTCTTGATCCATACCATTTCCTTTGTGCAATGGGTAAGAGCTTTTCTATCCATTATATCTCCAGCATAGTCCGAATCTGAAAATCCAAAAAGGTTAGGTGATGATCCCTCATACGATATGCAAAAATCTCAAGTGTCAATGATGTACCTCAAAACTCATTTTCCTAGCTTCCAATGCTCCTCACTAGGATCTTGCATGAATTGACTCAATCTCCCAACACAATAGCTTAGGTCTAGTCTAGTAATGGTTAGATAGATGAGTGAACCAACTAGGTTCCTATAGAGAGTAATGTCCTTTCACTACCTTTTATAGTTAGCTTTACATGAGACTCCATAGGTGTATCACAAGCTTTTGCATATACCATATGAAATCTTTCTAGAATAGAATTAGCATACTTCTCTTGACAAATAAAAGTATATTGAGAAGATCTAATGACTTCTATTCCCAAAATGTAATGCAAGTTACCAAGATCATGTACCTCAAACTCCTTCTTAATAGCACTCTTGATATTCTCCACATCTTGATTGTCTCCACCACTCAAGATGATATCATCCACATAGATTAGCAAGATGGTAACATCATTTCCAGCCAACCTATAATAAAGTGAATGATCATACTCACTCATACCAAAATCTTGAGAGAGTAAAAAAGTGTTAAGCTTAGCGTACCAACTCCTTGGTGCTTGCTTAAGGCCATACAAACTCTTTTGTAGAAGACAAACATGATTTGGCTTTGTAGATGCAATGTAGCTCTTGGGTTGCTCCATGTACACTTTCTCCTCAAGATCACCATTCAAGAATGCATTTGTAATGTCCATTTTCCATAGATCCCATCCACAAAGTGTAGCAAGTGAGATAATGACTCGAATGCTTACTATCTTTGCCACGGGTGCACAAGTCTCATCATAGTCAAGCCCTTGTTCTTGAGCATATCCTTTTGCCACTAACCTTGCCTTGTACTTGTTGATAGATCCATCTTAGTTTGTCTTCACCTATCCATTTGCATCCAATAGCTTTTTTGTTCTTAGGTAACTCCACCAATCTCTATGTTCCATTCTTCATAAGAGCTTGATACTCAAGATCCATTGCTTGGATCCACTCCTCTTCTTTTCTTGCTTCATCTACACTTCTAGGTTCATCAAGAGAGGTTAGGAAAGCAACATAATTTCCAAAAACTACTTGCTTACCCTTTTTGTCATATGTGAACCTTGAAGGCATTTGTCTTTCCCTTGATGTTCTCCTTGGATTTTGACTTGATGAAGGTCCATCATCATCACCATCTAAAGTAGAATCATTTACATCAACATCAAGAATGTTAGATATGTCCACATCATCATCAATAGTACTTGTAGAAACTTTTGAGATGTTCTCTCATAAAAAATGACATCTCTACCAACAATCACTTTGTTAGTAGAAGGAATGTAAACTTTGTAGGCTTTACTCACCTCACTATATCCAACAAAAATACCTTTCCTTGAAGATGGATCCTCCTTGGTCCCATCATCAAGAGTATAAATCTTGACATAGCATGTGCATCCAGAAGTTCTTAGAAAGTTGACACTCGGCCTCCTCTTGAATAACATCTCAAAAGGTGTCCTTCCATCCAAAATAGCACTCGGCCACCTATTGCACAAGAAATTGGCACACAACAAAGCTTGATCCCAAAATGGTTTATCAAAATTCTCACTTAACCTCATGGCTTTAGCACTTTATGTTAGTAGATTTTAGAGAATCTCCAGATGTCGAGCCAAGCTGAAACACAGAGCATCTCCCCCAAGACCGAGGAGGTCTCAAAAGGAAGAGATGTTAGAAATCCATAAATCATAATATGGAGGGACAGAGTAGGATTCGAACCCAGGACCTCCCTCATACCGGATGGGATGCTCTACCACTGAGCTATTTGCCTTGTTTGATAGTTCTCTCTAGAGTGTGGATTGATATTCCAACAAGAGGGCAGGAAGAAACTGAGAGCCGAGCATGAGAGCCGAGGATTACTAGCTAGGATTACAGGTTATTTCTATGTGAACTTACATGGTGAATCCTAGAGAAGGAACGACCATGTAGGAGCTAGTGAAATTCCTAGGCAATGTAAATAAATGTAGACCCCTCTTAAATAAAGTAGAGTGAGCCACCTTTTGATGGTGACCTCTAGTGGAAGAGCTATTTCCACTTGTAATTTCTAAACTAGTGGAATTGCCACCTAGGCTCCACATGGGCAGCCCTCTTGCTTATTTAAGGGCCCCCCCTCTCTTGTGAGGGTCCTTTTATTGTATTGTCATTTCTCTTGTATAAATGAAGAAGATCCTCCACGAGTTATGGGCAATTGAGAAGCTCCTTGTTCATGGCTATTGTCTTGAGTGAAATTCCTATGAACATGCTTTGATTTCCTTGTTGTGGTTGTGGATTAATTAGATTTCCTACTTTCTTAATTGCAATGTCAAATGTAGATGTGGGTTAGCTTTCTTGTTTCTTGTTTTTGTAATTTTCAACATCCAGGTAAACTAAAGAGGTCGAGATTGTGGATCAGATACTAACAATCTTGTCCTTGATTGTTCTTGGGCATTCCAAGCATCCATGGTTAGGAAGTGAATTCGAGACATATCATGGGGGTTGATCCATGTAGACCTCTTCGTCTAATTTGCCATTCAAGAAATATGCCTTCTTGTCCACAATGTGGATCTTGAGGTCATAAGCTACTGCATATGCAAATAATAGACGTAGGGACGAATGTTTGATGACAGGAGAGAAGGTTTCAAAGTAGTCAATACCATATCTCTGATAGAAACCTTTCGCTACCAATCTTGCCTTGTATTGCATCATGTTCCCATCTGGTCCATATTTGAGCTTGAAAACCCATTTGCATTTGACAGTCTTGTGATTATGTGGTAATGGCTCCAACATCCATACCTGGTTCTTCTTCATGGACTCCGTGTCTTCGTCATGGCTTGGATCCATTTGTCCTTTTCTGGACTGTCAATCACTTCCTCGAAAGTCTGTGGTTCGCCATTGAATCCGTAGAACTCTTCTGATGTGGAAGCTACGCTGCCTAGCACATATCTTGCTGGCGTTCTTCATGGTCTTGTCGACCTTCTGGGAGTCCTCCTGGGATAGCTATGCCTTTGCCTTTGTCTGCTCTGCTCGGTCCGGAACCATCTTGGTTTACGGGAACTGCGACGGCAGGTTGCCTCTCAAATCTTTCTTCGTCAGATTCATCGTCGAATGAGAGGCGGCTCAAAAATTTTCGTTTTTGCGTTTGTCCTCTGCTCCCTCTGTCATTGTCGGCAGGTCATAGTATTGCCTCTCCATAACTTCGTAGTTGACAAGATCGTCATTGGCCATTGTCCTGCTCTCATCGAATCTGATATCTCTCACTGTTTTCACAGTGTTCGTTTCTGGCATGTAGACTCTGTAGTATTATGAATTGTTGTCATAACCTACCAAAAATCCCTGTTCGGCTTTCTCATCAAGATTCTTTCGAAGCTTATCAGGAATATGTGCATAAGCTGCACAACCAAAGATTCTGACATGAGACAGATTGGGCTTTCTACCCCACCATAGCTCATGTGGTGTCGTGTGAGGGACACCCAAACTTGCCTGTTCTATTCTGGATGTATGCAGCTATAGCTACTACTTCAGTCCACAATGCCCTTGGAGCTTTCGAGTAGGCCATCATGCATCTAGCTGCTTCCATCAGGGTCCTGTTCTTTCATTCGGCAACACCATTGTGCTGCGGTGTGTAGGCTGTAGTTCTTTTCTGAATGATGCCATGATCATTGCAAAAGTCAGTGAAGTGATTCGAGATGTATTCGCCACCTCGATCTGTTTAGATTTGTTTCACTTTGTTGTCTGTACATCTCTCAGCCCAATTCACATATTTTGTGAATTTATCAAGTGCTTCAGATTTATTCTGAATAAAATACACTCTGAAGAATTTGTTATAATCATCAATGAAGGTTATATAATATTTTGAACCTCCTACTAAGATCATGTTGAATGGTCCACAAATGTCAGAATGCACTAGCTCCAAAATCTTACTCGTTCTGTAGGAGTCCTTGACGAATGGTGTGCGTGACATCTTGCCCTTCAAACATGCATCACAGGTGGTCAGACTAGTTGCATTCGAGATGCTGACCCCTGTTATTGCTCCATGATGGCTTGCTTGGTAAAGTGCCATTGAGCTCATGTGGCAGAGTCTCCTGTGCCACAAAGTATCTGGCTGGTCATCATGAATCTGATGCACCTGATCTGTAGGTAGGCGTACCTTCAAATGATATAGGTTTTATTTCCTTCTACCTTGAGCGATCAAAGTATTGGTACTGGCATCAATCACATTGCATGCTTCGTCAGAAAACGTCACACGCATTCCTACATCTGCTATTCTTGCTACAGAGAGCAAGTCTTGTTGCAGAGTAGGCACAAATAGAACATCTTCGAGTCGTATGTCTCTATCGTTGGTGTTGAGCCATAGTGAACCAATACCGCTCACTTGATGTCTAGATCCATCTCCAAGAACTATGAATCTTGAGGGATTTGCACTTCTGAAATCAGACATTATTTGTCTTGATGTGATGAAGTGTGAGGTGGCTCATGAGTCTAGAATCACCTAATGTGTGTCAGATGTTGATGCTGCACACACACATCTTCACAAATATAGGCGGTCGAACAGTTTCTGTTCGTTCTTTCTTTGCCCATTTTTGAGCTCTCGGACTCCTCGACATAGGATGAACTATTGTTGTTTTCCTATCTGTTTTGTGTTGATTTAATTCTCGGATTTTGGCAACAGTCCATGGCTGTGTGACCCTTCTTATGGCAATGGATACATTCAATCTTGGGATTGAGCCATCAGGTATCTATTGTATGCTCGTCTCTTCTGCATCTCATGCAAGTCTTCTTGTCTGCACCTTGTTGTTTCGACCTCCCTTTGCTCTTGCTGGCCCCCTCTGCTTGCTGGTCACGATCCTGCCTCTGATTCAACTCCCTCTTAGGCTTAAAACCGCTTATTGGATTTTTCTTTGTTGCCGTAGAGGGCCCAGTCGGAACCATCTTTGTGATCAAGATGTTCTCTGGCCTTGACTTCCTCTCGAATCTTGACAATCGGCTTTTCGATGTTTATGACGGGATCTTTTGCAAGCAGAGTTCTTGTCATCTGGAATGATCTGGGTAAGGCTCTCAACAGGTACGTGAGCTACTTCTTAGCTGACACAACGTTCTCTAATCCAGAATTATGTAGTGACAAAAATAGATCCTTCATCTTTCTTACGAAAGAAGTGACGTCTTTTCCATCCCACTGCAAATTCGTCAGCTAATCTTCCAGCATCATGATTTGATTTCGTCTGAAATTTGGTGAGTAATGCATCCCACATCTCCTTAGCTTTGGAGAGTGTAGCCAAGTCAAGTGTGAGACTATCTTCGATAGAAGATGATAGCAAGGTTACTGCCTTGTCGTTTTTCTCCCTCCATTCATGTAGCTCCTTGTCTGTTGTCGTAGGCATTTCTTCTGTGCCATCAACCCAGACGAATAGTCCTTCACCCTTGAGTATTAGTGATGTCTTAACTTTCTAGGCTAGAAAGTTAGATCTTGAAGAATCAAGTATTGTGCACTTGCTCTACATGCTGCTGATTGAAGCTATTGATTCTTGGAGTCTGTTCCCTTGTTGATGGTTGTTTGTTTGAATGCTTGGCCTCCTGGATCTGCTAGCTTCTTGGCTATGTCAGAATATGATAGGATGATTGGCTCTGATACCATTGTTGGAAATGATATGTGGTAATATACTCTGATACCACTGAATGAATCAGTATCGCAGTCGCGAAGCTTTCATGAAGGAACCACGACTCTCTTGCCCTCGGATGGAGTTCAGATGCGATCGTTGGACATTTTCACTTGAATCACTCCTACAATCCCCCAGAGTGTAGTCAGGCACTGCTATGTTAACAAATATAAATACAACATCAAGCATTCATCATCAACAATCACCAAGTAGGGAGACGAAAGAAGAACATGCAATATCACTCTATCACACTACCTTCATGCCGAATATAAAATGTACATATAAACCTTGAACCTTGATAAAGAGAGAAAACCTATGAATAAACTAATAGACTAGCCTACGACTAATTACAACTGGTAACAACTGTCAACATTAATGTACATCATAAATGGTAACAATGAAGTTTATCATTGATTTCTAACACTCTCCCTCGATGATAAAATTACATTCTTCTATTCCTAATAGAGTACGAAACCTCTCAAATTTACATCTACCTATGGACTTAGTAAAAATATCTGCCATTTGATCTTCAGATTTACAAAAACAAGATCAATGGCTCCATAAAAATTTTTCTCTCGAATAAAATGATAGTGTATTTTGATGTGCTTGGTTCGAGCATGTAAAACTGGTTTTTTGGCAAGGTGAATGCAGCTTTGATTGTCGCAAGATATAGTAGTCGCATCCACTTGTGGCTGACCTAGATCCACAAGCAATCTTCGTAACCACCGCTTCTTGTGTAGCATTGTTGAGTGCTCGATATTCAGCTTCCGTTGATGATAAAACTACTGTAGGTTGCTTTTTGCTGTTCCATAAAATTGCAACTATACCATAACTGAATGTATGACCATTGGTAGATCTTCTGTCATCAATATTACCCTGCCCAATCGGCATCTGTATAACCTATCAACATTGGCGCTTCAGACTGATCATACTTCAAACCAGAATTCAATGTCCCTCGAATGTATATGAGAATACGTTAGCAGACTTCCAGTGTGCTTGACTAGGATCTTGCATAAATTGACTAAAACACCAACAACATAAGAAATATCAGGTCGTGTGTGTGTCAAATAAATCAAACTACCCACCAACTGTCTATACAAATAAGCATCCACTTTCTCAGATTCATCATATGCAGTAGGCTTCATGTTGACATCCATAGGTGTAGTCAAGGGCTTACAATCTGCATATTAAACTTATAAAGCAAATTTGGTGCATATTTGCTTTGTGTAAGAAAGACCATGTCTTCGTTTTGCCATACTTCAATGACAAGACAATAGTTC
>MU832776.1:0-66798 GCA_029204225.1 Diphasiastrum complanatum
CCACGTCTCCCATATGACCTTTAGCTCTATCATCCTGCAGGTGAGGGGCATGTGGTTTAGGGCATTACGAAAAAGCTTAACATTGACAGAAAAAAAAACTAGCAAGTACTGAAAAGATAAAGGTCAATTGCAACACTGTACCGCTTACCTCTCTGGCTGCAAGATGGGCAGCTGCAGGAACTGTCCAATCCGGTGCATGAGCTCATACACCAGTCCAAGTGTCGACCCCTCGCTGTCAGCCATGCGGAGCACAATGTAGAGTGGTCGAAGCAATCCTGACAATGTCTGTGCATCCCTCCAGAACTGGTCTCCCCTCACCGTGGAAGAAAAGTGCTCCCCATCCTCAGTGTGCGGAAATGTACTGGCACCCCAAAGATCACTGGCAACCATCTGTAGAAGCTGGGCCCTGCACCTGATCAAACGGTCGATGACCACCAAGTCGAATGCAAAGCGCGTGGGGGCTGGCTTACGGAGGTCCAGATGGCTGAACACCCGGAACACGGCAAGAAACACGGCCTCTTTCTGGTGACAAAAGTCACCAGGAAGAGGGCCTCCCGGACAATGGCTCTAAACCAAGGGAAGTGCTCCAAATGTCCCCCTCATGAGAGAGGTGTGTGTATGTCGGTGGCTGCACAAGGGGGTATGCAAGCAATATGATGGGAACTCGGACTCTAGCTGTACACTCCAATCTGAATGCAGTTCGTGCATGTGACCGTCACACCATGACTGACACTGTTGTTGTGCCTATGGCTAGGATGAGAGACCTGATGACATACAAACATGAACTCTGCAAGATAATGACTCTCCCACCCTGCTGCAATCCACCTAGCCCTCAAAAACTGTGTGCCCACAGCCGCTGTGAGACCAGTATGTTGAAGATCGGGCCTCCTCCTGACATCATGTCCAGCCATCGGACATGATGCTGCAACCGTAAGTCGGCCCAGTGCCGACGCAGAGGCTCCATCTCTCTAGACAAGGACTCAACCCTATCCCTCAGCATGTTGTGTGCGAACAACCTCTGAACTAGGGACTCTCCAGCTAGGGCTGATAGACTGTGCAAGGCGGAAGGCCCTTTTGAAGGGCTCAGAGTCGGTGATGGCAAAAGGGCAGGTTCAGCTCGTAAATCAGACTGGCCAAGCCTGTGTGGCCTCTCTGTCATGTGCGGCTGATGCGCGCCGCGAAATGGTCTGCTGCACGAGGGCTCTCCCTGGTGGGCGACGGGTGGTGGACCTCCAGCCACGGTGCACCCAACCGTGACGGGAATGGACGATGACCGCGACAGGCTGGGCACTGGTGGATGCATCGGCAGTAGACGTGGAATGCGGAGAGTGGGATGCACTGGCAGGGATGGGTGCAGCAGCATAGGGTGGGGTGCACTGGTGGAGGGGGAACATCTGGCATGGGATACGAAAACCTGCTGGCTTAGGAGGTCATCCGGATGGGAAGGGAAGGAAGAAG
Source organism: Diphasiastrum complanatum (assembly GCA_029204225.1). NCBI lineage: Eukaryota > Viridiplantae > Streptophyta > Lycopodiopsida > Lycopodiales > Lycopodiaceae > Diphasiastrum > Diphasiastrum complanatum. The sequence goes on from MU832776.1 coordinate 1,459, forward strand.
GGATCTCTTCCACATCCTCGAAGGCCCGCCCCAGTACCATCCTGGGCCCTACTCGAGTGGCGGAGAGTCCATTGAGAAAGTCGTAGACTGGTGGAGTGCGAGCAACAGTGGGTGGTGGTGGAACCGCAGTGGCAACTGGCGGACGCGATGGGACGGGATCCACCGGAATCTGAGCAGATGGGGGTGCGTGAGGCAGAACTGTCTGAGGGGGATGAGGGGCAAAGGGACCGGATGAGAATGCACTCCCTCTCCTTGTGCGTGCCAGCCAAGCAGGCAGCAACTCTGGGTCAGCCACATAAGGAGCGGTGCAAAATCGGAGAATGCCCTCCGAAATGGTGTTCTCCCCTGCCACGAGCCGCGACCCGTAGGTGTCCAGTAGTCGCTGCCTGTCGGGGACGGTCATGCTGCCACAAGGGGCAGCATTCAAGGTGGTACCATTTTTGGCGCGTGCACCGAGCAGATGGCCTTTAAGGCGAGTGAGGGATGCAACAAACTCGACGAAGACAGTATCGGCAATGCACGATTTTTTTGACCGGTCTTGTTGGCCTTGTCGGCAACCCGCCTGACAATGTCTACCTCATCCCACAGACCGGAAAGGTCGGATTGCACCATTGCGATGGAGAAAACTAAGGACAAAATGCAGATGAAGCGAAAGCTGCAAGGATGGAACGCTGGAAAAAAAAACAGCAGGGTACACTATGTGAGAGACGCTGAAAATGGGCGAAGACAGGGCGAAGCAAGTCAGATGCAAGGCAGGGCAATGCGTGGGCGAAGGGCGACGCAAGGAATCGAAGGCAGGCAGGCGGAAACAGTAGCGATAGCAGGGCGGAGGAGGGCGCAAGAACATTTCTGATGAAATGCGAGGGGGGCGGGTAGTTTAGGATAAAAAAAATTTTAGAAAATATTAAATAATAAATAATATATTATATTATGGTACCGCAGCGTACCAGTACGGTCCCGCGGTACTGGGATCCGCGGTACCCAGTACCACGGGACCTATGATATATATATATATATATATATATATATATATATATATATATATATATATATATATATATATATATATATCATAGTGGCACGTGGTACCGCCATTATGGTACCGCGGTACCACCATAACCGCGGTTATGGTGCCGCCCTCAGACCAGCGGTACCAGGGCGGCACCACAGAAATAATATTTTTTTTTTTTTAAAAAAAAACCCTTTTAACAGGCTAATACAGGGTAAAAAATGCAGGAAAAAAAAGGGCTACGGTTTAGAAAAAAGATGTTACTGTACAGGGGACTGTACAGGGGGACTGTACTGGGGGCACTGTGGGAGAGCAGACCTGGTGGTCAATGGGAGTGCAGCATGTGGGGGGGCAGCAAATCCGGACAGGTACACCGTCACATGGGCACTGTGGGGGAGCAGACCACGGACCCAATCGGAGTGCAGCATGTGGGGGAGCAATACATGGGGCAGGTACAACCGTCACATGGTACACCGTCACATGGGCACTGTGGAGGAGCAGACCATGGACCCAATCGGAGTGCAGCATGTAGGGGAGCAATACATCCGGACAGGTACATTGTCACATGGGCAGCAAACCATGGACCCAATCGGAGTGCAGCATGTGGGGGGAGCAATACATGGGAGAGGTACAGTAGCACGTGGGATCATCAACAAATGCAAATGGGGAAACATGTTGTGGGGTTAAATAGGCACTCACGAGACAGTGAGAGAGCCAGTGAGAGGCATTGTGAGAGGCTGTGAGAGAGAGCCAGTGAGAGGCTGTGAGAGAGAGGCATTGTGAGAGGCTGTGTCACAGACCGAGTGAGAGGCTGTGAGAGGGAGGCTGTGAGAGAGCCAGTGAGAGCCATTGAGAGGCTGTGAGAGGCCGTGAGAGCCATTGAGAGGCAACAGGGTGTCGTGAGCGCATACCACCAAGGCCTGAGGGCGAAGCCAGGAGGAAGCTCGAGGAAGATGTCCGAAGGCACAACGAAAGGCATCGGAAGCAAGAGGCAGACATTGCAGAGATGCTGCGATAGGCTCGACAGAGAAATCCGGAGCCGGAGCACCCAGCCCGTGCTGTGCCCCCCGCCCCCGCTGTCGAGCTGGATTTGGATGAGCAGATCGGAATGAACTTCACACGACGGCAGCTCATCATGGTCAGGGAAAGGGCTGCCCGCCGTCGTGCTAACCAGGAGGCAGCTTGGGGTAACCGGGAGGCAGAGCGAGAGCGTCAGAACAATGCACCTGACGAGGGCGAGGAGTCAGTGGAGGATCCATAGGAATATCTAGAATAGATGGGGTCTGGCCGTATGTGGCTGACTGTTGTTATGTAATTTTCGGTAGTAGCTGTGGCAGCATTTTGTGTCTAACATAGTGTAAAGAACAGCCCCAGCCGTATATGGCGGGAATACGTATTGTAATTTTGATACATCTGATGAATTGATGTACGGTGTGTTTTTTGTGCAACGCGTGCCTGGTGGTGTATTGCAATGTAATGTATGTGTTTATGAATGCTATAAAGGGGGTTGTATTTCTGTGTTGTGCATCTGCTATCAATTTATGCAATTGAACCTAATTGTAACTACGCACATACCATTCGAAATAAAATTGAAAACAGAGCATAACAATTACAAATCGACAAATACAAAATGTGCAGCGAATAAAGTATGTCCAACACTGAATATAGTATGGAAAATGGTCTGAATACAGTGTTCGATCATCTGGCCGCCAAACATGGAACATGATATCAACCTGCTGAAAATAAAATGACAGAGCTACAATCAATGCTCTGCCTCAAACTCAGATGAATGCTCTGGAGACAACTCAGGGCCCCGAGCTGACTCTCGCAACTGATATCTATGCCTGTCTGGTACTAGCATGGGCTGTGTATCCGAGGGGGAAGACTCGTCTTCCTCATCCTCCCAATCTGCCTCCGCATCAGCCCCCAAGCAAGCTAAACGGCCGGTACTGGTACATCCTGGGTGCTGCCAAAGGAGGAGCCGGTGTCGTGGGTGCTGCCAATGGAGGAGGATGTGCTGTGGGTGCTACCACTGGAGGAGCGTCTATAGATGTGGGCGCTGCAAGAGAAGATCTGGGCACAGATGGTGGCCTGCCATGGAGACGTGCTGCTGCAAAAGTGGATGGCGATGAAGGGGTTCCAGGCCTCAACAGTATCGGTGGCACTGGAGGTGGTGTACGGCGCACATACACCCTCTGAGGAACTGGAGGAACTACAGGCACCTCGTGTAGCTGCTCTGGCTGAGACTCTGTGTAGGGCATGCTGGCTAGAGAGGATGGGGGCGCCCTGACGCTCGGCATTTGCTGGGCCTCTGAATCCAAGTCTGCAATCAAGTCGTCCAGCTGCGCATCCGAATACAAATGCTCTGAGCTCTGGGACTCATCATGTGCACCATCCTCTAGATCATCCCGTGCCTCATCCTGTGCACCATGCGGACCCTACATGGCCTCCCAATCGGTACAATCAAAGTCATCTGGTGACTCCTCTGGTGTGCTGTCATAGAAATGCCTATGGCTCTGTGATGCACGCATCCAAGCAGCTGCGGAAGGTAAACCCAAATCACTCTGCCCCCTATCAAGAGCCTCCTCCATCATATCAACATAAGAAGGTATGCCACTGGCCCCCCCTCTGTGCCCTGCCCGTCTCCCGGTATAATCTGTGGCATGTGTCCCACCTCTACCACGTGATGCACCTGTGACCCCTGCTCTAGGCGTGTGCCAACACCTGTATCATATGCCTCATCCCGCTCTGATCTGGCGAACACAACCCGAATGGGCTCATCCTCATCCTAATCATCCTCTGACACTGGCTCATCTGCCTCGTACAATGGAGGCTCTCTGTGCTCAAGCCCGAGCTCTCTCTCTCTCATCTCGGCAAGCTCCCTCTCTCTCTCTGCCATCAACTGTGTGCCCAGGTCATCTGCAGGCATGGGATGGGTGCTGTCCGTAGGCAAGTCAACTTGGCGCTCCAAATCAGATATCTTCGTCTGCAAGGTTTAAAATTTGCATGTCAGAGAGACAACTTTATCAAGAAATGAAACCAACATACCAGGAGTCAACCAAATTGCTATGGGAGAATAGCTTATCACCTGCAATGCGCTCGTAATGGTCGAAAGTCTCCTGGCGAGACGTGCGTTGGTGCTACAGAACACCAACCGCTCCAACTGACTCACTGACAACCGGTTTCTTCTCCTCGTGTGAATGAGTGCCCATGTGCTCCAATTACGCTCACACACGGAGGCAGCACAGTCCTGTGGTACGTGCATTGAAATACTTCAGCACATTTGCACGGGTGGAACTTCAACGAAACACAGCAATGGAGGATAAAATGAGATGCATACCTGAGAAAGGACACGCAGTGCAAGACGCTGTATAGATGGGTATGTGCTATCGAACATGGTCCACCAGGTAATGGGTAGCTGCCTCCTCTCTGGATCCTGGGCAGCGGGGTGGCCGAATGTGCCCATGCCAAAACGAAATGCAGCGAGCTCCTCCATGAGCCGAATAGGATCCAAACCTATATGTGGACCCACCCTGTGAATGTACTGAAGCCAATCGGCCTCGAGCTCCCTGTCTGCGATCTGTGTCGGAGAGAGGAAGAGGGGATGCAGTATGTGTGCAACGCTGTGGATACTCCTATGGAAGTAGTTCCACTGCGTCTCCCAGATGAACTTCAGCTCGGTCATCCTGCAGGTGAGAGGCACGTTAAAACCTGGGCATTACAAAAAAACGTAACATTGACAGAAAAACAAGCTAGCAACCACTGAAAAGATAAAGACCAATTACAACACTATATCGCTTACCTCTCTGGCTGGAGGATGGGCAGCTGCAGGAACTGTCCGATCCGGTGCATGAGCTCATACACCAGTCCAAGTGCCAACCCCTCGCTGTCAGCCATGCGGAGCACAATGTAGAGTGGTCGAAGCAGTCCTGACAATGTCTGTGCATCCCTCCAGAACTGGTCTCCCCTCACCGTGGAAGAAAAGTGCTCCCCATCCTCAGTGTGCTGAAACGTACTGGAACACCAAAGATCACGGGCAACCATCTGTAGAAGCTGTGCCCTGCACCTGATCAAACGGTCGATGACCACCAAGTCGAATGCAAAGCGTGTGGGGGCTAGCTTACGGAGGTCCAGATGGCTGAACACCCGGAACATCCCAAGAACACACCTCTTCTGGGCCTCACGGACGATGGCTCTAACCCAGGGAAGTGCACCTATGTCCCCCATCAGAAGGTCTATGTCGTGCGCGGCACAGGGGGTATGAACAATGTGAGGGAACTCGGCCTCTAGCAGTACACCCATCTGAATGCAGTTCGTGGCATTGTCCGTCACCACTGTGACGACAAGACCTAATGACATCAAACATGAACTCTGCAAATATGACTCTCTCCCCCCTGCTGCAATCCACTGCCCTCAAAAACTCTGTGCCCATGCAGCTGGAGACCAATATGTTGAGGATCGGCCTCCTCCTGACATCGGTCCAGCCATTGGACATGATGTTGCAACCGTACGTGGCCCAGTGGCGACGTAGAGGCTCCATCTCTCTAGACAATGACTCGACCCTATCCCTCAGCATGTGTGTGCGGACAACCTCTGAACTAGGGACTCTCCAGCTAGGGTTGACAGACTGTGCAAGGCGGAAGGCCCTTCTGAAGGGCTCAGAGTCGGTGATGGCAAATGGAAGGTTCAGCTCATAAATCAGACTGGCCACGGCCTGTGTGGCCTCTCTATCCATGTGCGGTTGATGCGCATCCCGAATGCTCTGCTGCATAAGAACTCGCCCAGCTGGGCGACGGGTAGCGGACCTCCAGCACGGTGCACCGAACGTGACGGGAATGGATGCTGACGCGACAGGCTGGGCACTAGTGGATGCATCAGCTGTAGACGTGGAATGGGGAGAGTGGGATGCACTGGCCGGGATGGGTGCAGCAGCGTAAGTGGGGTACACTGGTGGAGGGTGGACATCTGGCATGGGATACGAAAACTGCTGGGTAGGGAGGTCATCCGGATGTGAAGAGAGGAAGGGATCTCCTCAACATCCTGGAAGGCCTCGTCACTGGCATCCGGGGCCTGCTCCTGCTCAGGTGGCGGAGAGTCCATGAGAAAGTCGTAAACTGGGGGAGTGCGAGCAACAGTAGGTGGTGGTGGAACCGCAGTGGCAACTGGCGGACGCGGTGGGACGGGATCCACCGGAATGGGTGCAGATGGGGGTGCGTGAGGCGGAACTGTCTGAGGGGGATGAGGGGCAAAGGGACTGGACGAGGATGCACTCCCTCTCCTCGTGCGTGCCAGCCAAGCAGGCAGCAACTCGGGGTCAACCACGTAAGGAGCGGTGCAAAACCGAAGAACACCCTCCGGAAAGGTGTTCTCCCCCGCCACAAGACGTGGCCCGTAGGTATCCAAAAGTCGCTGCCTAACAGGAACGGACATGCTGGCACAGGGGGCAGCATTCAGTGTGCCACCATCTCTGGCGCGTGCGCCGAGTAGGTGGCCTTTAAGGCGAGTGAGGGTGGCAACGAACTCGGCCAAGCAATATCGACAGCGCACGATCCTTGCACCGGACTTGTTGGACTTGTCGGGAACCCGCCTGACAATGTCCACCTCGTCCCACAGATCGGCAAGGTTGGAATGCACCATCTCTGTAGAAGGGACTAGGGAAAGAAGGCAGAGATCTCTGTGGGTGCGATAGGAGTCGGAAGGCTTGAAAAAACCACAACAAAGGCCGAAATAGCAATAGCAGGGGCGGACGCGATCAGTGCAATGCGAAGACAGCAGGGAGGGCGCGGACAGTAGGGCGATGGGCATACAACAGAGAGGGCGCGGACAGCAGGAGGGCGCGGACAGTAGGGCGACGGGCAGGGAGAGAGAGAGATGAAGCGAGGGGGGGGGATTAGGTTAAAAAAAAATATAATAATATATTATATATTAAAAAATATTATATATTAAAAAGTAATATATATTGTGGTACCGCGGATTAGTATGGATCCGCGGTACCACAGTGGATCCGCAGTACCGGGATCCGCAGATCCTGGTACCGCTGGATCTATGATATATATATATATATATATATATTTATTTATTTATATATATTCCACTGGCATGTGTGTGTGTGTGTGTGTGTGTGTGTGTGTGTGTGTGTGTAGAAATGTAATATTATGTATACAACAAAAAACAAAACAAAAAGAGAGATTAATGAAAAAGGAGGCTCAATAGTAATTTCCTTCGGGAGTTATTTTTTCAGTGTCACTGACATGAGCATCAAGATTCTCTTACGAAGATACAAAAGCAACTTCTGGCTTACCTTCTGTGCAATCGCTAAAGCTGCCTCGTCTCTACTGACAGATTGTGTGATAATTTCAGGAATCTCTTTCACCAGTATCTGTTTATAAATAGAAGGAACCCACATCTTGAGAACCACAAAAGGATGCACAAATAGAAATTCAATATTTTTAGCTTGCCATGTTCCACAAAGACGTGACTTAATCAGGAAGAGAGAGTAATTCAACAGTACCCTCAATTCATTCTCTGGAGTGAGTGAAGAGTATATCTGTGTTGAAGAATTCAATACTGCTGCATCTAACTGAGACATCAAATGCGTTGGTGAGAGTCTATATTAAGTGCCAAGATCACACTTTTGACTACCTCTGTGCTTCTGATTATTTGACTTGAGAACAACAACCATGTAGCCATAAAGGATTTCCAACCTAAAACCTTGAAGTAGCAATACCATTATTTGAAAACATTTATACAGATCGTACGACCAATGTGTTTGCATGCTCTTACTGAAAGTGGTATCCACAAACAGTTTCAGCAAGAACACAATGAAACCATCCATTTATGTTATACCTTCTGAGCTACCAAAGTGTACTTTTCAATGGCTTCCCCAGTGGTGAAAGAAGGCTCCATAGCTGCAGAGCCAATTTGATCCTCCGGCAACGGTGGAGAAGAGGAGGGACTAGCAGTAGGTGCAGCGCCCTAGACATCAACATGAAATAACCTGTTAAGCAAGGGCCAAATGCTCCGATTCTAAACCTCAACATCAAAATTTCCAGCTTATGTACCTTATTATTTGTTTCAGTTTCAGCGGCATCTGCATCAAGAGCTGCTGTATTACTTCCTGTAAAACTGCCTGTAATTCCTGGGATATCTTGTATTTGTATAACTCCATCCAGACTTCCAAGCGACACCGGTGATGTGAAACTGGAAAAGTTAAACACTTACTGACTACCTGATACTCTACCAATTGGTAATACAACACAGAGGAACCCAAGATTTTTGCTTACAGCAGCAGTACGCAGCCTTAAAAATTACTAACAAAAATGATATAGAAAGTAGACCTTAAAGTTGTACTTCGAAGATCAAAGTCTTCAAGGTTAGCCTCCGGAGGTTGAGAAATAGACCCAAGACCTGCTGAGGTATGGGTTCCAATTACCCCAGTGAAACTACTAAAGCTCCCTTGCCCTAGAGAACTGGGATATGATGACCGTGTTAAGCTAGAACCCACGGAAATTCCAGCGGGCCCAGAGGGACCACTTAGTGCTACAGAAGCAGGTGGCAATGCTTGATTCTGAGTGGGCTGGTTTTGCCAAGGCAGACGTGCAAAATCCTACATACAAAGTAATAGGCCATAAGAGTCAATAGAGTCCAGTATAGCAGATTTGAATTCACTACCCAAGCGCACCCATTGAAACATTGACCTATTCTATAGGCTGAAAACACAATGTTCACATCATGGAAAAGCCCCCATGCTTTTCAACTGTAAGGACAGGCCAACTCAATTAAGTTGAAAGAAGCACTTTGGGTAACTCAAGTGATTTTGGTATGATAAAAGCCTATGATCAAATCAACAAGATATAACAAGTCTTGTTTTAAAATCAGTTCTTAGCTCCCTTGATTGTTACTTAGGCTGATAACCTCAAACCAAGCTCAGCATACACTTTGGTGAGTCATCATCCCCAGTTTTCCATACGATTTATTATCTGCACCAAAAAATGTACTTGAAATTGTGATACTACATGAATGTACAAATTTGCAATGTCCTACTGGTCTTTAAGAAAAAACAAAAAACAGTTCTACATCGGCACTAAAAAAAATGCTGCTATTTTTTCCCTTGAGCTCTCTTTTCTTATGCTTTCATAAAATCCATCTATTAAAAGCTTTTCATTGTAGCAATTCTATAAACATGCATTGCCGCTGTTATGTCTTAATCAAGTCCTGAGGAGATAGTTAACTTCATGAAACATGAGCGGGCCATAAATGATATAACTTCAAATACAAATTAAAATACCAAGATTTAAATCATGATAATTTTTAAAAACTGATAATCAATGACCCAAATTGGCAGGCTTCATTGTGTTTTTTCCACCAGTCCGGTTTAATCAAATCCGGTTGGTTTGAACGGCGATTCGTGGAAACATTATTTAAGCAGTGCAACCACACATATGAGCAATAACAATCTGGTTTTTGTACCAATGTAGTAGTAAATGGTAAAATATTCTTCCAAATTTCCGAGGCAACCTCACAACTCAAAACCGTTGCTAAAATGAAAATAAAAATGTTAAATATAGAGTACCAGGGCATAAGAAAAAAATGTAAAGCTCAACAGGCTATGAAATTGCTCATTTGATAACATAAGTCACAAACATCAACTATGTCAAAGGAGGGGACTCTTGTCGTCACTTTAACTATGTTAAACATTGACCAAAACATTATGAAGCTAAATCTCAGTCATCACTTTAACTATGTTATTAAACATTGACCGAAATAATACGAAGCTAAATCTCAATAATCCCTGGAGGAAATGCTAGTGGGGGATCCCAAACCTCAAATAGAATAATCATAAAGAATGAAGTAGCCATGGAGCAAAGATACAGTACATGAGCCAATGATAAGCACAATTGTAAAAGTAAATGTAGCAATAGGCTCGTAATGAGATTATGATGGGCCCAATAAAGAGTGGCGTCATAGTGTCGAAGCTACGAGAACCAGCCTCCAAGAAGAACCACTATGATCAATGACCAATGAGCTCAAAAAATTCAAGAAAAGAAAAACTCTGTCTCTAGCAATTTGAATATAAACATAAAAATTCGTGCAGAATGGCACTGTACATTCTCATACAGTAGCTACAAAATATGTGCCAGAAAAGAGAAAACCTGCCACCATATTGCACACCAAAAAGACCTGGGAAAGCATTTTCAGAAGGACAGCCTGCATATGACAACTGGAGACAGTGTATTCAAATGCGAAATTCAAAATTATATTAACCTCATACACCCGCTGTTGAGCTGGAGAAAGCCTCCCAAGTTTTGGTCGAAGAGCCTCTGGCAAACGAGCAAGATTTCCCTGTGAATATATTGATGCATCATAGAAGGAGGCTCCTAAAGCTTCTCTCTGTTTTCTCCGTACAACAAGAATAGCACCCAAAGTCTCATCAAGATCTCGTAATGCCTGTAATAAATGCCACATCAAAAGACCTGAAATGTAAACTGTTTTTGCATGGGATTCCATCATCCTTGAGCATCTCAAATGATACATTGTTATAACTTCAACTTTTGTATCTAGGTTGAACTAAATGTCCTCAAGAACCGCAAGATGTTGAAATATCTTCCTGATTTGAATGACAGCCTGAAAAATACCTTTTCTGTGGCTGCTTTTTCAATCACAGCACATCCTAGATCTAAATTGTCGTTTGTCACAATCTGGACAGCCTGATCCAGCACTTTTCCACTAATACTTAAAGCTTGAAGAAGATTTCGCAGATGGGTCGCCATTGCAACACGCAAAGGCTCCTGTAAGAGCAACCAAATTTATCAGCGTCCACAAGTGAAAAACTTCTTTTGAAGAACATTTGCCAAAGAACTCGGTGCACATACCTTGCAAGTTACATGAGCCAAACTTCCAGCTAAGCTTGCAACCATTAGATTTGCTGAATGGTGGGTGCGGCTGTCATCAGCTTCCATTGCAAAATCCTTATCACAATAAGCATATTGTAAGTTGGGTGATGTTCCAACTGACACTTATACCGTAAGATGTTACTGAAAATAAAAATGCCTATTACACTGAAATAGATGCTCTTGTTAAAGCTAGCACTGAATAACCTTGCACTTGCAAAGAAACCCGTTCCAACCCTTTTGGGTCGAAACGTACTGTACCGTTCGTTCCAGTACTGGGTTGGAACGGTTTTTTTTTTTTCTATATATCTCTCTCTTGTCTATATGGTGTTATATGAACTTGGAATTTGTATTAGGAAGGCTTAGGATCCAACTGTAGCTAATGTGTTTTTGTTAAGGTAGAAGAGATTCAGAACTATCCTCACAATAAATTTTCAGTTCGGGCGATCATAAAATAAAGATAGGTGGGGTGGAACAGGGAATAGATGAAATACAAGAGGTTGTAGTGCAATCATTAGATGTAATCACTGCAATGTAGATTGCATACGAGTAGCAGGTGCATGCAATAAATCCTGCAAGGGAGATTGTGAATGAGGTGGAACAAATGACTGAGAGGAGAATCTTGGACAGTGTGGATCTATCTGTGGGTTCTCCTAGTGGTTGGTGGGAGTGAGGTGGTGGGAGTGAGGAACGCCACTACTCACAGAAGCCTTTATGATGTAAGGAATTTTGCAACCAACATAACCCGTAGAAGTATAATGAATAGAACTGCGATCAACTATAGAACCAGAACCCAACCCCAAATGGAAGCCAAATGTAGAGAAGGCTTAGTTGTCCGTTCTGTCTATTAACTCTCAGGATATGGTTTTTTTTTCTTTGTAAAAGAAAACGTATTTTTTTTTATTTATTTAGGAGTCCCGTTCCACAAAAAAGACTAAGACTGGCACACGAACTGCATTGAAGAAAAATTTGATGAAAGTTCTAACCAGAAAATTTGAAACAAGAACATCACTTATATTCCCAAAAGTAGAGCTGTTTCTTGTATGGAAACTAGAAAGTGACCAGGGACCTTGATAACGAGCTCTCTTGTGGTCATGCAGGCAATTGTGACGCTTCGATCTACAACAGGTGAAATAATCTCTCGAATGGCTCGCTCCATAGCAAGTGGAAGTATCCTGCAAGTATAAAGTCCAAATGAAAGAAGAAGTGCACCACTCTTGGAATATGATAAAATCAACTGGGATTAGAAGAAAAAAGGATATGGCGATTACCTTGACAATTGCAGCTGCTGACTTACTCCACCCAACTTTTGGTTTAGAACAACATATGGGCTTAGATTAGGGAAAGACATCGTTATCTGCCAAATTTGAGCATATCACAAGAAGATAATTACAACATTTCTCCAAAGAGAAAAAAAAGCATATTAAGTTTAAAGTCATTATCCCAAAGAATTCAGACTCCATGCTGAAGCAAGGCTTCAAATCCCATCCAAGTTCTCCAGGTGTTTTTCTTCGTTTGGCTTCAACAATAAGTTTCAGACTTGTTCATAGTTTCATTATTGCTTGATCCTCCTTACCAAAATAATAAGTTAAACAGGAAACAATAAGTTTTGGCATAGGAAGTTGTTTCGTTTGTTCACTAAATAAGTTTCAGACTTCTTCTTTGCCAAAACAACGGTTAAAACTTGTGAACCAACCAGCAAAGGGTTCATTTAGGAACCAGAGACACATAAGAAATCTCAGACACACCTGGCCGGCAGAGTAATGAGATGAAGATGAAGTAGATTGAGGAACTCCTTGACCGTTCAAAGTACGTTCAGAAGCACTTAAAACAGCAGCTTTTTCGTCCTCCTGCTGTATGGAAGTAGATGAAAGATGTCCTGTAGCATTCCCCTTCATCCAAAAACACATTTGAATTAAAATCGATTGCAAAACACATTTACAGAAGTCATACTTATAGAAGAAAGCACAAATGGAACCTCATCCTTACCTGAGCTAAAGTGCCCACTTGCGACCCAGCTGGAACAGAAGTTGAAGAGGCCAGGTCTGGCAACAACTCCAGATTACTCATAGAAGAGATGAGAGAGGCATTATGCTCGGCAGGTGGTTGATGGGGGACTCCTAAATCCTTATTAGAAAAATCTCTGTAACCTTCGACTTCACGAGACCGCCCTTTCAGTAAAAGTGTGGGCTTGACATCCTTCATATCAACCCCAAGGTTTTTGAAGAGGACCTAGAAATAAAGGGAAATTTCAGATCTATTCCACATAAATGAAGGTTAAAGAGAATCAAATAAGGTAGAGAAGGAGACCAACCTCAATGTCAAACTTCAAATTCATTTTCAAGTTCGGCAAAGCATAAATCTCAGCGAGCAGGCCAAGAATACCCATGGTCCATGGATTGGGAGGCTGATATGCTAAACTGGATTGACAAGGCTCCAAGATCTGTACGCTCATCAAGATCAAAATTTAGAACAGCGTCAGTCAGCAGGGTGAACAACTTTCAATGAAGTAATGCAACTGATTAAATAGCTAAACTCAGCGATGCAATGGCAAACCTTGGACGTGAAAGGAATCACAGCAATCATAAGGCCTTTCTCATAAGCCTAAGGACAAACAGAGCTCAAATTAGCTGAGTACAATCCTTTAGTCAGTCAAAATTCATACATTAAAAAAACTCTATTTTGGAAAACAAAAAATGTGAATATAATAGGAAAGAATGGTGAGGTGTCTGTGATTAAAAGCAAATTTAAGTATGTGAATTCTGCAAAATCTGAATAATACAGGACTTTTGAGTCTTGACTAACCTCTATAATTAAGGATTTTGGATCAATCTCTCGAGCTCGTAGAGCTTGGTTCCTTCCTATTGTCAGCTTTCCGAGCCAACTGCCAAGGTTCTTCAGAAGAGATCTCTCCTCTGAGCTAGACTTGATGAGCTCGGACCTTAATAAGACCTAGTAACAGAAGTACAGGTATGTTAAAAATATGAGAGGTCTGTTATTTCATAAATAACTCCAAACGAACTGCCAAGCTAACACATCATCTAATCACATCATGCGAGGGATTGAAGTTTGACAGCACACCTTGCAATTCTCGTATGTGGCTTTAACAATCTCTCTGTGTAAAGCCTTTGAATTGATCTTGTCAAGAAACTTAAGATAAAGATCGTGAAAATTGGGTTCTATACTAGCCCTGCAAGCACAAGAACAATGATGTGAATTATTTCGACGTTATTAGTTTCGATACACCACACTTAAATAGTGTGGTTGAAACACACTGCTCGCTTTGTGATAAAAGAAACATGTTTAAACTCAGACTTATGCCTTGTGCATGCAAATGAGCAGTGACAGGCTAGAGATTTCATTGATTCAGTTGATTAATATCCCAACAAGAATCTCCAGGATTGTCAGATAGAGTTTCTACAGGTTGCTATTCTGTCTGAAAATCTAAAGAATAATCCGTGTTTCAAATATGGGATGACTGGTGAAGTCTCTTCTCAGAACCTGATGCAGCTAACTTGTTAAATGTATTGTCAAATTCTACACCAGGATCAAAGGTAAGAATTTTTCTAACTATGTTACATTGTGACATTGATGAGTGACGAAAACAGCAGATGAGACGTCCAGAAAACTCTTTCTTCTTGACAGGTCAGTATATAGACTTTACACATACCAGTTTTATGTGGAGTTGAAGATATCTAAACGAAGATATATAAGGATATCATGAATTTTGATTTGTCAAAGTTAGTAATTACCTGAACATATGAAATAGTATGTGGAATCCCATGAAAACAGACCCTTGTAATTACAGTCCTTAAGAAATAATCTCTAATAAAAGGGTTGACCTTTATGAAGCTTCTTGGTGTCCATGGAGTTACACATTTGAGAACAGCTTTTCTTAAATTTTAGGCTAAACTTCACAAAGCTTTCTGGGTGTTCATGGCTTTATTATCTAACAAAACCTTGGCAAAGAAACCACAAATAAAAGAGATTGATTTTCAATAGACCAAAAATCAAAAACCATTACAGGAACAAGCTAACTTTTAACAAGTCAAAATGTACATGGTCCACGCAAAACTAGTAATTTCGAAATGGTCCAATCTCACAGCAAAGAGAGGAGGATTTGCAAGGAAACTGGGGGCACAGCTCCAAAAAATCATAATTTGGAGCTCTTACAAAAGAGTATGAATCAATTTGAATAAAAAAACTCTGAGCCATTTTTTTTTTCCAAAATGCTTTATTTTTCCTCCTTTTAAAAATTTCCCTTTTCTCCATAATTTTACAAATTATTCAATGGTACCTTAGTTCAAAACTCAAAAAGAAATCTGGATTGAAACAAATCATGGTTCAAATTCCTTGATTCAAATGGTTTAGGAACCATGACTTGGGCACCTATACGACTTAGGGGTGGGTCACAATGCTTTTCTCAATGCTTTTGGTTGTCTTGTAGCTCTGGGAAGGGTCAGTTTCATTGCTGTTGTGGGCAGCAAACTGCTACCAACTTAGCTGTAACTCTTATTCTTTTGAGTATCAGCATGTCTAAACTCTTTTGCAACATAACTCTAAGCATGTCTAAACTCTTTTGCAACATAACTCTAAGCTTGCCAAGATCAGTATCTTGTAGCCAAAAAACAATTTCCTCTATTCTACTTCACAACTTCCTGTTTATAAAGACTAGCTTCCACTGATTTTCAACTCTGCTGCTACAAAATTTCTCAAAACTTGTCTTTAACATGTGGAGTTTTCACAAAATTGGTTGCTAGTAGACAAACAATCTTCCTCAACTTCAGAAATGAGAGCAGCTTCAAAATGGCTGCCAACTAAAAGCACATCTGCTGCTTGATCACAATATACAGCATGCAAATCCAATAATGAGGATAATGTTAGATAACAAGTCCATCATTTAACAGTCAAATAGTTTCGCAAAACCAAAAAAGCCTTCAAATAACATCTTCTATGTTGCCAAAAGATCACAAACAAATTAAATAAGTTGCATCCTTTTGCCCAAGAAAGTCCTCAAAATTTTACTTACCTCTTCATTACCATGTATTGAGCAAACCAGGGATAAAACTGTTCTTTCAGCACTTCTAAACATTCTTTAGCTTTAGGATCAAGATTTGTTGTCGAGATATTGTTAATAATAAAAGCAACTTTATCCTGAACATCAAGGCTAGGTGCCTGCAATACGGACAACACAGCCAGCTCACAACCCAAACTCCCAAAAGAAAAAATAACTTCATGACATTATCTACAGTCCCCTAGGAAGATAATGCAAGCTTCGTATGAAGAGATAGGTCCACACATCTATTGGGGTGTCTCGCCTCTCAGCAGCTGCGACTAGTGTCTCTATGTTCAATGCATGGCCAAAACCTGGAGTAGAGGAAGGTTGCCGCAAAACACCTTCTCAAAAGACAAAACACCCATGAAGACATATTAGAAGTTTTATGTCAAATGACGACAAAGACCGCACGATTGAAGAGACCACACCCAAAATTGACAGCAATACCAAAAACAAAAAATGCTCAAAATGGAAAAGTAATTTACCAGCCACGGCAGACCCTCGGGGCGTTCGTAAAAAGCCTTGATTACCTGTTGTTATTTGAAGAGATTGAGAACTCCCTGCTTGTGAGTATAATAAACTTTGAGATGATTGAAGAATCTGCAAAGTTCACATAGATTCCAAGTTCATGATACAAGATGGGTAGCTTCACATTCTCTGCTTGCAAGACAGGACAAGTGAAAGATAAAAAGTAAATTTCAATGATTCACTGCCTGGTCCTATGCAACTTCGAAATCTGCCAACATGGCTCGCTCAATGAAAGCAAGCAGGCGGGAGGATTTAAACATCAGTACAGAAAGCAAGCTCATACTGCTCTTGAAACTCAAGAAGACAACCACATAATGCTGACAAATTACAGCCGGTTCTATCAATATTCCATTCAAACAATGGAAAGACAATCATCGATAAGGCGGCAGTGATCTAATTCACATGTTAAAACCCTTCCAAACAATCAAGATGTCCTAGAGACACTATCCCCAAATAATCAGTAGTTCTTGATGTTTCCTCATCACCATTATAACAATCCCCAATGCACATAAGACAAAACTTTGATAGTTGTTTCAACAAAAAATGCAGTACAATTCAGGATTGTCATTCTCCAGCCAACTCTAGACAGAAGCAAGTCACGACCGAAGTAGCCTAGTCATATGCGTGGACAAAGAAGCCCCTTTCAGCTATATATATCACTTAATAGCGTGCATGCATGAACGAGTGAACTCATGCATGCCTGCTTAGGTATATGCATAGGCTAGCTAGACACATGATGTATGCATGGTACCATCCATCACATCCAAGCTTCATCATGACAAAAAGTGGGTGGAGGCCCACTCTTACAAGAAGATACATACAAAATAGCTGCACCTCTATGAATTGCTAGCAACAATCTCTACTTGGCAATCTTACTCACTTCCAATAAGTTCTACATTAGAACAACAGGATTCACTTGTACGAATAGAAGATCATTGTATTCCAAGCCTCATCTTTCAATTCTGAAATGGATAAACTGTTTACATAACATCTCCACTGCATGCATATTTTATGATCATCCATCCTTTATTCAAGTATTGTTTACTACCACATTTTGCTTATCCATTCACCAATATTACAAAGGAATCTCTACGAATTTCTATTCAATGATATTCTCCTTATTCCAATTGCGCTTCTACTTGTTTGCTTCATCTGCATTAGTATTATCTTCGTTCAGGGCTATATTCATAAAGCTTCATTTTGGTATTCTTTACTCCTGAGTCTAAAGGGAGACATCATAGTTGCTAGTCTATGGTAAATGGTGTTGAGGTGCAGTCCAAGTACATGGGGGTGAGTGTGTCATCAATTCCATACTCAGTTAATTGAACAGTTTTTCTGATATCTAGCTCTTGTTTGGTTGATACTCATAGTTTATCTTATAGGGAATTGTTACACTTGGCTCCTCTTGTATACATGGCATCATTCTCTACTGTTCTTATCATTGCCATTTCAGGATCCACTACTGCATTTTACACTATTTCTGGAAAAAGTTGCTTGCTGCCTGCTGACAGCGTTGGTCTTCAAAAGGTAACTTGAAAACTGCCACGTGGCACTGTCCAGACCCGGACAGGTGGCAGGGGGCAACGCTTCTGAATTCCGATTCCCATCTGGTTGTTGGTTGGCCAAACCGTGACCCCATCTGAAGAGAAAATACATTTTTGCCCGTGATTCCTCTGTTTTCCAGCGATGAAGTTTCTGGACAGGAAGAGAAACAAAAGGGGGGGGGGGGGGGGGGGGGCTGCTGAGGGCCATCTGGCAGATTGCTAGGAGATGGTCAGGGGGCTGAGGTAGAAGCCTATGTGGAAAGCTAATGAGGCTAAATACTTCATTATGGAGATAAGTGTCTTTAGAAGATGATTCACTTACTCTCATAAAGAGTTTACAATTTGCCTCAATACAAATTTTCAAACTATGAGTGAACAAATCACTTTTGTTCCTATGCTAGTTTTTTTTTGAGAAAAGAGGTGGAGGTGGTGGTGCATCCTTCTCCTTGCTCTCTCTTATTCCTTTTGGCAGCCATGGACAATACCATTTGGTTTGTGAAGAGACAGCAAGATTAGCTTTGTATCTACCTTCCTTGAGTAGCTTTTGATTCTCTTCTATCATCTCTTTCTTAATTCACCTCTCTTCTTGTTGTAAAATGGATCCTAATCCCACCACAAAGCCTATGTCCCCTGCTAAGGAGGTTACTGTATCTACCTCTACTTTAGATCTTGATGCCTTGTTAATTGCAATTAACAATCTATAGCAACAGATTGTTGCTATGCAAGCTAAGCACAGTCGAGATCAGCAGGAACTGAAGGAATTGATGCAGCTCAGGCAACTGGTGCATCAACCCTTGTTCACTCCTAAAGTTTTTACTGGGGAAAAGAAGGATAGAACCCCGGAAGCGGTCTTGCAATGGTTGGATCGATGGAATTCGCACTTTTCCATGCACATTCATCCGAGGATAACAAGATCAATCTCACCATCATGTACCTGCGAGGTAAAGCATTTAACCTGGTGGCAAGATGTTAGAAAAGCCTGAAGTTCCTAGGAATTGGGAAGATTTTTGTAAGGCCTTTAAGGCGGCCTTCCTATTCTTGATGATTTTGAATTTAACCGTCAATATGCAATGATCCATATGGGGAACCGGCCCCTGGATCAATATTTACAAGAATTTCAGGAAGTCTATTCTGGTTTTGCAACTAGAATAGATCCTTTACTAGTAAAGTTGCATTTTATACTTGGGTTGCCAAAAGTTCACTAGCATTTTCTGGCAAGCGGTCTTTGAGAAATTAGAGATTACTTTAAGTTTGGGGTCATTAGATCATCCTGAATCGGATGGTCAGACAGAGAGGACGACCCAGTCTATGGAAGATATGCTTCGGGCATATGTTTCCAGAAGACAGTCGTATTAAAGACTAGAAAATGTCCTAAGTTATCACCTCGCTATGCAGGGCCATTCCGGATAGTAAAGAAACTCCATCGGAATGCCCATCAATTGGAGCTACCTCAAGGTGTTAAAGTTCACCCAGTTTTTCACATTAGTCATTTAAAGGAACGACTTGGTGGTAGTTCGGCTGAAGGAACTGACATCCTTTGTACCTACGGAACCACAGGCCATTGTTGATGTACGTCAACGTGGGCTCAGAAACCAGCAGGTAACTGAGTACTTGGTTCATTGGAAAGGAAGTTCTAACGATGATGATACTTGGGAAAAGGAACATGACCTTAGACTGAGGTTCCTTGATTTTCTTCCTTAGATAAGGAATTTTTAAAGGAAGAGGGAATGTTAAGGACCCAACTCCCTTGGGTCCCAAACCCAGACTTGAGACTGGACAATGATTGGGCCTGCTGACTTGACCGGTGACCCGTGAACCTGCATGGTTGCCACGTGTCATGATCTAGGTGTGCACATGGCTTGGAGTCTCTCTTCTTGGAGGTATACAAGGGGAGGAGGGCTCAGTTGCCATCCATTCTATCTACCTAGGAGAAGGTGGATGGAGAGCGTGTGCACGGCCAGGAGCTAGCATGGGGCAGGAGATGGCTGAGAGCCTAGGCGGTGGTATGGGACGCCGTCTAGGATGGAAGTCGGATCCCGCTTGATACGGTCACAGGCCAGGGCACTGAGGGTGGATTCGGATTAGGTCCTACGGCGGGGTGGAACGTGAATCGTTCGGTCTCTTGGAGTTAACCGGCACCTGGAGGTTTGCAGTAAGAAGTAGATTGTAACAACAATATTGAGAGCACTAGTGATAATAAAAAACAGCACAATATATTGAAGGAAATGCAATTGTGCTAAGGAAACATAAAAATATTGATAAAATAAATTATTGTATGAAAACGCTACAAAAGGAATAGTTGAACTGCATTAAAAGTCAGAACTTGCTAAGAAGTAGAGAAGAAGGCCGACACTCCTCTCCAATCAAACACTTGTGCAGAATGAGGCCCTAGAAGCCTATTAGTATCGTATATGATTAGTAAATGTCTCTACTAAATGCCAAAGCAAAAACATGAAGAGCCCAAAGTGCCCAAACATATGGACACAGGAAGAGACTTTCCCTAATTCATCAGTCCATTTTGGATCATTTTAAGACTTATGAACATCTGATTAGGGCTTATAATCATGTTCTATGACACCTAGGATCTTATTTATTCATGTAGACTCCTGGGATCTTATTAACTCATGTAAACCCCTGGAACCTCAGTAATGAATGTAGACCCTTACAATACTCGACTGATTAATTTGGGCATAAGTCTCTTCTTGTGCCCAAACATATGGACACAAGAAGAGACTTTCCCTGATTCATCAGTCCATTTTGGATCATTTTAAGGCTTATGAACATCTGTTTAGGGCTTATAACCATATTCTATGACACCTAGGATCTTATTAATTCATGTAGACTCCTGGGATCTTATTAACTCCTGTAGACCCCTGGAACCTCAGTAATGAATGTAGACCCTTAGATTAAAATGGTTACAGGTTTTGATTTGTCATTTGGCAGGGATACAACATCAACATGTCAGCAGGGCCCTAGTCGCATGATGGTATGGCAGGAGACTTTCGCTCTGGCCTTAAGTGCAATCCAAAATGTATCAATAATCAATTTGCAAGCAATGTTGCTTTGAGAAGCCTCCAAGCCTGTAAGCCAGTTCCTTGTTGATAGTTCTTTTATTGATTCATGTAGACTCCTGGGATCTTATTAACTCATGTAGACCCTTGGAACCTCAGACCTAAATGTAGATTGACTGATTAAATTGGCTCCATGTTTTAGTTAGTCATTTGGCAGAGATATGGCATCAATATGTCAGCAGGGCCACTAGGGAAGGACACTTTAGCTCTGGCTAGAAGTGCAATCCAAAAGTATCAATAATCAACTTACAAGCAATATTGCTTTCAAACGCTCAGGGTGCAGGTTGATAATTAGTCAAAAGTTTATTGTTCTAATCAACTGGTTTTGCGTGGTTCTATGTCCAGTACGTTCTTTAATGCAAAGTGAATAAGTTTCCATCTTCAATAATTCAAGTCCAAATAATCATGGGGATCCCAACCTTTTGTCCTCCTGCGGAATCAAATAGTTGGCTTGAAGGCGGCTGCTGGATAGAGCCAATTTGAGCTGATGTAGCTGCTTTACCAAATACCAATGAGCCTAAAGCTGTCTTTAATCTCTCCTCCTGAGGAAGTTGTTGCTGCTGAAATTGCAGTTGTAAAGGAAGCTGCTGTTGCAATTGCTGCAGCTGACCAGCCTGAGTATTTGTTAGCAAAAAGGATAAAGTTACAAGACAATCATTTAAAATGAATGTAGCATCCTGTAATCCTAAACACAGTCATAGTTCTTCAAATTAGAATCAACTGGCACATACATCAACATGCTCCAGAGGTCCACTTGACAATGCCATAGGCACTTGCATGGCAGAACTCGGATGCTGCTCAACTGGCGATATTGTGCTCATATTTGAATCTATCTGACCTGATGATACCCTAGCAAGGGCCCGTTCAATAAATTCCACAAGCTCAGCATGAGCTTCTTCCATGTGTGATATTTGGAGGATATGATTGCAGTATTGGGGCCATTCAACAAGCCTTTCTTGGAATTGCTCCAATGCAGTCAAACCAAATGAGAACATCTGCAAAAAATTAGAAATAAGACCACTTTCAATGCATCCTTTGAATTTCCTTATGAACTCTAGATGTTAAATGTAATAAGTTTTTAGGTATAAAGATCTGTCACCTTCGAATCCAAAGGTTTTCGTAGCGCATCTAGAACACATCTCAAAGCAATACCAAGAGGAAGGGAATCTACAAGTTGATGTTTAATCAGGGAACCTGCACATACAGAGTATAGATCAATACCTAATAAAAAAGCAGAAAAATCTGCTGCTATTAACTCATCCAAATTTGGCGAGTGTCACCGATTTCTGAAACACTAATCCTACTTCTATATAGAATATTGTTTCCATCTAAGTCCTTGATGTACTGTACTTTGTACTTCCACATGGTCCGATGTGCTATCAGATTCCTCATCCTCACCATGTCTGATGGATTATTGGAACTAGTGCCCCAGTGCCCTCACCCCGGGTGATATGGACACATCTAACCTATCGTCGCTACAGGTGATGGTCCAATTCATTGGGGAATGACACGCTTGCTTACATACATCAACATTAGCTAAGCAATCATCATAATAGGAAGTGTCTGGTTTAGTGGCACTTATATAACTAGGGAAATTTTTCAGCAACGTTTCCATATCTTCAAGGCAGTAAGTAATATGATGTCAAGTGATTATACCCACAAATAAACATCTGTTTCATAATCTAAGGGCAACTATGCCAAGAAACCACACTACAAACTACTAAACAAGTATCTATGAGCACAATCATATACCAAATTACAATCATATGCATTTTCAAAACACCTACATTTCAGATCAAAATTATGAAAAAGGGACAACCTAAGACTTTGGCACACAACAAGAATGTACTTATCACATGGATAATAATTGCTCAAGCATGCTGTGACCCTCTAGCTCTACTAATTCAAACTTGGAAAATCAGCTGACTGAAGTTAAAAAATTATGACATAGCTATTTTGTTGATGATTACATGTATAGAACTCCTGCTCAATTTCAATAAATATCCCAATTCTCTCCATGGATCTCACTCTTGTTGTGAGGATGAAACTTACTTTATAGATATTTATAGATACATGTGAAATAAGTAGACTTAATAATTGCAGCTAAAAACTGAAACCTATGTCAGGTGCATAACATATTGTCAACAAAAGGATCTTACCAAATAGGACAGCTGTGATTCTAAGCTCTCTCTCAGGATATCTTGGAAAAAAACGATACTCGTCAAAAAGACTTTGGATCATGCATCCAAATATCTCCCGTTCCCTGCAACACAAATGAGATACAAGCACACTTTAGTGATAAATCTACTCGCGAACTTCTACTCAACACGAAATTTTTAGAATTAATGCATAGATTGTATACGTGGAGCTACTGCATGTGACTCCAAATATGGCATTTGCTCCACAAAGGATACTCCAACTTGAAATATTTTTGATAGATTATGTTTAACTTTTCCAAAATTCTCCAACTTGAATTTGAAAGGTAGTCAACAAATACATTATGTTCAGAAAATCTATATATTTCTCAGCTTTTCCAAGGTCCTCCAACTTGAATCTTCTGGAATCTTGAATTATCCAAATAGAGGATATTTCTAACAAGGAAATTAAATATGGCTTCAGCAAGTTGGCCATATTATGTACAGATTCTGAACTTACTGAAAGTAACTTCAACTTCAAAAGAAGTAACTTGTTGAAGAAATTTTTTTGACTTGAGATCAGGCTGACAAAGCACTGGATTTTCTTCAGCCCACGTGCTGGAAGCAACTCATTGCAATAAAAAATCTCCGCTGATGCCAATCCATCTTTTTTCACTAGCTTTCAAAAAACATTCAACGAAAACAGACAATGTGTATTGCCTTCTAAGGACCAACAGATCATACCTCTGTACACGAGATCCATTGAAATGCTCCAACATATCCACCACATTTTCAATAGTCAGTTGTCCTCCATATATACGCTGAAAATAAGAGTTGGCTTCCTCCTCAACATCACTAGCAAACACCTCAGATGTTGACTGTTCTGAAGCACCAATGCTAAGCAGACGCGGATTGACACGAATTGCAGCTGCATGTATACGTTTCATTTCTTCACCAAGTTCTCGAGAAGTCAGCTGCCCAGAATGGGATTGAAGAGCCTGGGAAGATCAAACTTTCACGTAAGTGTCACAAGAGAAGAAGCAATGTAAAAGATACGACTAGATATGATCAATAGAAAACCTTTAAGAAAATAGCAGTAGTCTCAAGTGAAAGCCCAATAATCGTCCCAGTGCGCTGTCCAATGCCTGGACCAGTGTTACTGTCACTTCGACCCTCCACCAACGTTTTCTCCCGCAGAAATTTCAAGCACGCCTGGAAGATATAGCAGGATGAACAACTTTTACTATAGGACTTTCTTCAAAGATGGATGAGCCTCTACACTTTAGTCAGATGTACATACTTGAAATAAAGTATCCCGATGAGTGCTAAGGCTGTCATGGAGCCATTTTTCCAGATTCAGGTACTCTCGCCGTGAAGCCAAAGCAGCAAGATCAATCACAAAAGGGAAAGGAGAGGTTTCCAGTACTAAAGGCAGCACCTATAAGTTACAATAAACAACAAGAACAAGCGCATAAATCCATTAGACTTGAGCAGCTTGAGCACTAAATGCTCAGCTTTTCAAACTCATGGCATAAACCCTGTCACAAGTAATGATACCAATTTCAAGGTTAAACAGACATAATGAGTAAATGTTAGAATTTATCCAATCAGTACAACTTTCTTAAATAGTAAACAGAGACTTAACTGCTGGTCCTAATATTTGATCAGAGAAAAAAAAATCACTAAGCTATGCTAAAAAATAGGTAACCAGCAACACTGAGCAGTCCTTGATGGTTATCCAAGGTTTTAAACAATCAGCATTAAACTCACAAAAAGAGTTGAACTCTCAAAAAATGCAGCATGCAAATCTACAACCCACTTTATCACATAAGAAAAAAACTACAACAAGGCATGTAGGACATTTAAGCAAGAACGAAGGCAAGAGGAAGCACTGCATGTCTGAAAGTAATAGTCATGCAGGATTATTACAAAATGGTTTTCTTGCACCTATAAATTGAAGGATTGGCAGTTGATAAACAAAATTCAAAATAAGCTTCATGTTCAAGAGTCTCCCTTTTGCTTTATGCAATGAACCATGAATATCTAAAGCTAGCTTGAAATTCATTTGTCAAATGTCCACTCTCAGATGATGTATGAAACTCTAAAAGCTGGATGCAAAGCACAAGCTTTCTACACAATAAGACAAAGTAAATAGCACATGACTAAAGATTCTAAAACCTGCAGTGCTTAACGTACGCTCATATCCAGAATTAAAACTTCAATGAAAGACCAAAACACAAACCTTCAAGTCTTGGCAAACATCCAAAATTCTTGAAATACTACTGGGGTCTTTTGAGTGTGCATCAACCATTCCTCGAATCACAATTTCTCGATTTAAAAACCAAAGCTGATGCAGAATGACACTATTGTTTGGGTTGTTTCCAAGAAATGATGGAAACAATGCAAAAAAAACCTCCGACTGAATCAAGTTCCATTCCGTCTGCAGTTATAAAAGACCACATCATAAGTGTGAAGTGAACAAAAAGTGCAAAAACTTGTGTGAAAAGGTAACTGCTATCAAAATGATAATAGCCATTTGGTTTAGCCAAAATACCTCAACCTGTGCAAGCCCAAGAAGTAAGATTTCAGGGCAGTGCTTGAGAGGATAATCTAATAAAGAACGTACAGTTGCAGCATAGCCTGCCTCGGCTAGGCTGCATAATGCCTCAATCAAATCAAGGGACAACCAGGCATAATTTAGACTACCAACAGACAGCTTTTGTCCATGGAGACCTTCCAAAGCTTCCTGCACATAGTTAATGCACTGTCTTGAGACCTCATTTATTTTCACCCAAAACTGAATTTATTTGAATACTAAAGAGTAAGAAACTCTAACCTGTTTCTTTGGTGAATGACTGAAGGAGAAAACCTCTGGAGAAGCTGAAATAGCATATTTCAAGAACGAAAGCTGCCCTTCACCATTCTTCCAGGGAGATCCACAAACTGCTTCAATCGGAAATGGATCCTACAGAGTACACACAAGTGTGCTATAAGTTCAGTACATAAATGGAAGTTGGAACTTGAGACATTGAGCTTTAATTGAAATTCAGAGGATCTTTGGAAACGTACCTGAGCAGCTTTCTGGTAAAAAGACATCAACAGAGCAAATGCCTTCTGATCTGGAATATAAAAGCCCTCATAGTCCATGCACTCCATCACAGTCTTCCAGTTGATATCCAGTTCCTGCATAAACCAATTGCTGTCATAATGAACTGCAGACAATACTAGAATTTGACCGACACACATGAAATGATTGAAGACTGCTACAATACCATCTGTTTGATTGCCTCTAAAATAACATCCAAATTCCAAGCCATTGGCCATGAAGCATCTGCAGATAATGGAAGACTGTCGCAAACTGATGCAGAGAATGCTCCATATACACCCTGAGAATCTTCCAACCCAGTGTGTGTACAAGCAACCATCCCGACAACTTTGGCAATATCCTTATCATCTGGTGGAGGAAACAAGGAGAGCAAATCTAAAAAGTGCTGCACATCAACTGTACAGCTGTACCCAATCTCTTCCATAATTTCGGCTATAGAAGCCACAGAATTGAGTCGAGATATGATCCCCTCCAGATTTTGTAACTCAGATATAGAAATCCTTTCAAAGCTCCTGTATAACCAAAATAATGTATTTTTAACTATGAAATATTGCTGCAAGTTCATGCTCAAAATAGTCAAGGTCGGCATAGTATCACTCATATTCCATCAAATGTCATAAACGTGCCATACCTTCAGTGATTACTGAACCACAGAGCCAAGGTATGACAAAAGACTAGATCAGAGCCATACCTTAGGCTATTGATTTCATTGACTTCATCATGAAGTAGCGGTGTCAAAAGCAAGGAATCATCTGCATTACACTTTAGTAATGGTAAAGTCCTGATGAATGCTGGCATGTGTTTGGAAAGGCCTTCACTCTGGTGAAGAAACAACAAAATCTGCTCTACCAAAGACTCTGAAATTGACACTGACGGGTTCTGACAAAGCTCTGAAACCTTTCCACTGGCAAAACTTTCACCTAATGGTCAGAAAAAAAAATCTGGTGTCAAATGTACTCCAGCAATAGCTCTAAAACAAAAACTGTGCCCCGCTGCCTTGCCAAAGCACGTGAATACCATATTGCATGCATTGACAACATTAATGGCTACAAAAATATGATACAAACCTTCTTGTCGCAACTTTGCATCATCTGCATCTGCCAAAGCAAGTCCTAGACCAATCTGTTCAGGCAGAGACAGCTTCAATGCTTTTGAAAGATCTCCTAAAAAATCCTCACTGAGAGAAGGAGCACGTCCCAGGGCTTCACATAAAACAGTGGCAAAGTTGGGCTGGTGCAAAAGATGCCGGATCACAACAGCCAATAGTTCAAGCTTGAGCTGCAAATTTTGTACTTCCCCCTGCAAACTGACTTGCTCTAAGCAACTTTGAAGCAGTGTCAAGTTTCCATCAAACCCGTATTCTGCCAACTGAAATAATGGCCAGCCCAAATTAAAAAATAGAATTAACAGTCAGACTCAACTATTTTTAAGGAAAACACCCCCATTTCATTTCTATCATAATTATGTTCCAAACTACTCAGCACTGTTTTTAAGCTCAGAAAATTCTTAGTGCTCTGTACACATACATTATACAATGCAGACAATACAGATATATACTAAAATAGAACACGATACCATTCTATGAACTGAAATATATAAAGAAAGCCATCAGCACCAGAATCAGAGATAACTGTGCAGTTGAGGTGCTCAACTCTGATAAGCATGCAAATTTTACAGTACTAGTACACCATAAGCTCAGAACTTATTAATAGACTTCATTGGTATTAGGTGTTGAATCTTGATCAACTTCTTTTGTCAGGGGTCAATTTCTAAATTTCGCACATGCGAGCTTTTATCATTTGGGTTCTACTACTACCTTGTAGATGTTTTGATGTTAACCTTCTATTTAGCTCCTCTTCAAAAGCTTGTTGGCAAGAGTTCATCCCGCATGCCCCAACTCCTCTCCTGACAGACTTGTAGACATGGACCAACTATGCCACCACATTGTACACCATACCCACAAATACACCCATTTCTATTCCTCCAGACCTTCTGAGTTTTTGTTCTTCACCTCGAACATGGTACAGGCGGCCATTTAGAGGTTGAAGACCCATCGCTCACATGATCCAGAGGACTTAAAATGCAGGGCTCTTCATGCATGCTGCAGACACACTCTGACCCACTCCAGCCACTTTGCTTTTGCTTATGGTTCCCCCTCCATCCTAGTGTACTAATATCCATCCCATCCATAAGAGTGGTGACCCCATGAGACTGTGAGGCTGTTCTGGCATTAAAATCACCAGTCAATATAATATGACCACGCTCTGCATAATGGAGGATATCGGAAGAAAGATCAGCATATGGAGAATCAGTACGATCAGCAAAAGTAGATGTCTCAGGAGGGAAGTAACAAATGGCTATAAAAGTATCCCTGTCCAATCCAAGACCATGACCAATGAGGCGAATCCAAAGATAACACGCATGCTCATCCTGGTTGACTAACTGAAGGACCGGCTGTAAAGATTCCTGATATAGACATGCAACCCCACCTGAACCTCTGCTGCTCATAATCCGTCTCACTGCCCTAAATGCTGAATACCATCGAAAACCAGAAAATTTTGGTAAACCCCTCAAAGAGCTCTCATGTGTCTCAGTGAAAAATAGAATGTCTCCATGTGTAATGAAGTCCAAAAGATCACCCACTGTCGAAGATGAGTGTATCCCATTACAATTCCAAACACCTATATGCAATGGAGAAGGTGATGGAAGGGGGCCCGGGGCGCTCCCATGCCCGGGGCCCCCGGCTACCTAGTGTGACTTGCCATCAATGTATTTAACCTGTCCATCTCTATAAATAGCAATTCTGCCTTGCTCACGAGCTTCATGAAAAGCTCTTCGGCGTTCTTCCACGTGAATAAATGTAAGGTCATCATCCTTTGGACGCCAAACTTTATCGATTCCATTGCTATGATGGGACAACGTAGTGTTCAAAAAGTTATTTGCTTCTTGTAATGCATTTTGGGTATCGGGAATGCCAACTCTAACATTATGCAATTTCTGTTCTCTCAATTTTTCTTCCGATAAAGTGGAAGCAATGAAGCTCGACATGTGGTTACCTTCATTGCCGTTTTTGAGGAGTGATGCCCACGTTTTGGTGGATTCCTTGTGTTGGGTCAGCTCTTGTTGTAATTCCTGGATTTTCGACGCAGCATCACCATTGTTTGGAGGATTGACCTCACGATCTATAAATACTGTCCGCAGTCTCAGATTTTCTTCCCGTAGGTGAGAAACCTCTGTTTTCAGTGACTGGACCTCTGCTTTGAGCTGCTTCAGTTCACAGGCGAGAAAAGTTCTCAAAGGCCTTAGTGGTAGAATAATCCACTGTAGAAAGAAAGGGAGTGACAGCTGCAGATGGGGTGTGAGGTGAGGTATCCGATATTAGTGATAACGATTCCAACTGCAAGCCAGCAGGGTCTACAACATCAGATGAGGTTGAAATGGTAGGAGGGACGTAGGCAGGGTCCCCAACATAGTCCGGGGCAACCATGCATTCCGCAGCAGGGGGCGCGGACAGACATCCCGCAGCAGGGGGAGCAGACAGAGACAGAGAAAGAAATTTCGCAGCAGCAGGAGAAGGGAATACAGAGGAAGGGGAAGGGGAAGGGGGGGGCGGACAGGCAATCCGCAGTAGGGGGAACGGGCAGGGACAGGCAGTCCACAGCAGCAGGAGGGTCCGCAGCAGCAGGAGGGGGTAAGGAGGAAGGGGGAGCAGGGGTGGACAGGCAATCCGCAGCAGGGGGAACGGGCAGGGACAGGCAGTCCACAGCAGCAGGAGGGGGTACAGAGGAAGGGGGAGCAGGGGCGGACAGGCAATCCGCAGCAGGGGCCACGGGCAGGAGGCACTCTGCAGCAGCAGGAGGGTCCGCAACAGCAGGAGGGGGTACGGAGGAGGAAAGGGGAGAACGGATAGAGAAAGAATGAGTAGGGTGTGGGGAGCGTGAGCTCCCCTTTGCTTTTCTTGCCATTGAAGAGGGGGTGGGGGGTTGGGTTCCTAGGCCCTCATCATCACCATCATCGCTGGAGAGGAGCTGTCACCATCACCATCGCTGGAGAGGAGCCGCTGGAGACACCAGCGCTGGAGAGAGAGAGAGAGAGAGAGAGAGATTTATTAACTTATTTTAATGCCATATTACCAAGACTTCTGCTGATGATGTCAGTCCAGTCACGACCTATGGTGAGTATCTACTTCATCTGGGAGCAGCTCATGAGTTAGCCATTTTTAATGGTCTCTCATACTGGCCCAATTCTGGTGCCTTCACGTGCCATCCTCATAGCGGCGGTCATAGTGTGGTGGATTATCTCATGGGATCCCCCCCACTTATCGCTCTCATCTCTGATTTTCACATCTCTTCCACTACATTGTCCGATCATTCACGCCTATCTTTTGGCCTTGGGCATATCGCATGATCTAATATACATCCTACTCTTGTTACTACTCCTAAGCGTGCACCTATATACCGTTTTGATCCCATCCTCGTTCCTGAATACCAAGAATCTCTTACCACCTTACTTCATCACTTCCCTATTGATACTTCACTGGAGGATCAAGCTACTTTCCTCACTAATGCTCTTATACGGAAGCCACACTTGTTTTCCCTTCTCGTCGACCTCCAACCAACTCTCTTTCACGTAAATCTCGTGCTCCTAAACAACCTTGGTATGACTCTAATTGTCTTCTCCTTCATCAACAAGTTATCCAGTGTCAATCCCCCTATCTCCTTCATGATATCCTGCACACATACCGAAAGGTCCTCCGCAATAAAAAACGCACTTATAACACGAATAAGGGAAAAAGGCTTATTAATCTTCTTTCCAGTACCTCTACTGGTGCTTTTTGGCGCGCCTTTACCCCTCGTTCTCCACCCCCCCCATTGACTGATCTCCATATGTGGACTAAATATGCCACCACTTTATATACTTTACCTACTGATATCCCAATTGTTATTTCTCCTCGTCCCTTTGAGTTTTCGTTCTTCACTGCTGACATGGTTCTCGTAGCCATTAAGAAGTTAAGAACTCGCCGCGCCCGTGATATTGATGACCTGGAATTTGAACTCCTCCTCCATGCTCCTGATACATTAGCACGATGTTATCCACTCTCCTTAACCAAGCAGTTATTCACGGTTTTCCCTCTTCCTGGTGCACTAATATCATTCACCCCATCCACAAGAGCGGGGATCCCATGAAACCTGATAACTATCGCACTACTATGATCGGACATATTATTGCTAAGCTCTATGGCACCATTCTCCAGCCAGCAGTGAGTACATAGGCAGAGACTCGGAGACTTTATGCTTTGGGTCAGGCTGGTTTTCGGACACACTACTCTACTACAGACCACATCCTTACACTTCGATCTATCATTGAGCAAGCCAGACACAGACGAGAGCAAGTTTATTGCTGCTTTGTGGACTTTAGGAAAGCTTTTGACTCAGTTCCACGCCATTTACTCATCCAAAGGCTCAGGGACTTGGGCTTTTCCACAGATACCATTTTGGCAATAATGGCATTATATGAGAGAGTTTTGGGATGTTTTCGAGACACATCAGGCATTTCCGACCCAGTATGGAGCACCATTGGGGTGAAACAGGGATGTTCCCTTTCACCTACGCTTTTCGGCCTATATATTGATGAGCTCGAGACAGTTATCAGACAAGATGGTGGGATTGGCTGTAATCTAGGTGACATACTTATTGCTATACTACTATATGCTGACGATGTCGCTTTAGTCTCACCGACTAGAGAGGGACTCTAGAGACATTTGGACAGCCTACACACTTTTTGCACCCGTTGGGGATTGAGGGTGAATATATCGAAGACCAAAGTGATGGTCTTCAATACTTCCAGAGCCTTCATGCAGCGTCGGGAGATTTTCCTTGATGGTCAGCCCTTGGAGATTGTTTCATCTTACACTTATTTGGGTGTGCTATTCAGTGGTCCGATTTTCAATATGCGGCAGGCAGCCTCAGATCGACTTGGGAAGGGTCATGCTTCCCTCGTCCAGCTTGAGAGACTTTGTTTCAGGAGTTATATTCATGATGCTCCCAGTAAGTGTCGTCTCTTTGACACTATGGTCACTCCTATAGCTTTATATGCGGCAGAGGTTTGGTGTGCAGGTCTGACCTCCTCGAATTGGTCTCATATATCTCGACTCTAGACCTCCATATGATTAGGGCTAAGCCCTCAGTTCCACACCAGATTATCACTGCTGAGTTTGTTGTTCCTCCTATTTTAGTGGATGCCCTTTTTAGGCTCATTATATATATCCAGAGAGTATTGGCTCTCCCTTCTAACAGATATTCCTACCTTGCAGTCACATCCTCGAGGCTACTCAATGATAGTGGAGTCCATTTCTCATGGTACTCTCAGGCTGCACGCCTCTTGAGCTCATTTGGTATTTCAGTTTTTGATCTCCCAGCAGGCACTCATGAGTACATTAGACGTTTCATTTATCGGGCTTATATCCAGCATACTTGGCACATTACATCCTTTTACAGCAGCAGCAACACAGCACAGTCTTGACATTTGGACATCGATATATATGATTATTATGCACAGACACACTCACATACGTGTACTTTAGTTGTACTAGATGTTTTCTTTATTACAGTTTTGGAGATGTTTTATACGCTCCCATGGTTACCACACACTTGACATGTACTTCATTAGTCTTATATGCCTTTTGGCATGGAAAAGACATTAATAAAGCTTTCTTCTTCTTTCTCTCTCTCTCTCTCTCTCTCTCTCTCTCTCTCTCTCTCTCTCTCTCTCTCTCTCTCTCTCTCTCTCTCTCTCTCTCTCTCTCTCTCTGGAGTTTGCCACCCCCCTATTCAGATTGAGGCAGCCTTCCAACTTATCACGTACATCCAGAGAGCTCAGGCACTTCCTGATACCGAGCAGAGATATACGCGGATTGCACTCATGTCCTCTCATCACCTTCAGACTCAGGCATACCGGTTATCATGGTTTTCTCAAGCATCACACTTCCTCATAGAAGCATTTGGTATCACTATCATTGATCTCCCTTTGGGTACACACCAGTACATTAGACGTTTTTTATACAGAGCATATCTCGACCGTACCTGGCGTCACCAGCTAGGGGTTAAGCCTGACTACTACCGGACTCACTTTCTAGAGCAGGATGCCACTGGTCTTCCAGTTTTACCTCGCTATTTGTCTTCTGGACTATCACACGGTCTTCGTTTCACTTTGGGACAGTTCAGAGTCCTCACATCAGTTGGCTATTGAGACAGGCAGATTCCAAGGTACACCACGAGAGGAGAGACTATGCCTGCTGTGTCCCCTACATGAGATAGAGTTCGAGGAGCATTTCATCTTCAGATGCCCCATATATTATGAGATTAGAGGGAGATATCATTGTTTATTCCGTGACATGCCTACTACACTCAGAGCACTAATGGGATATGAGGACTCTCGCTATGTCGCACTTATGCTACGAGAGATGGTCTTGTTGCGCCAGGATATATACCGGTCAGCTCACCAGCCACATCCTAGTTCTCAGGCTCAGATTACATCTTTCTTCACCAGGAGACGGACACGGCCCGACGACGATGACGATGACATACCACCTCACCGATGTCAGAGAGAGTGTATCACTCATAGTCATGCAGCAGTTCACACTTCTCGACTTGTTACGAGAGCACACAGTTTTCACCCTCCTAGACGTTAGCGACAGTCCATACCTCCTGATACAGCTCGTATTACGTCTTTTTTCAGCAGCAGCACTATCTGACACTATCTGATACTACTCTACTCATGGCCACTTATGGACAGTTGGCAGTTTGTAGTTTACAGTTATATTACTCATTTCTCTTTTATGCATAGTTTTTCCAGGAGACGTTTATATACGCTCCCATGGTTTTCACATACTTGACATGTACTCCTTTTGGTCTTATATGCCTTTTGGCATGGAAAAGACATTAATAAAGCTTTCTCTCTCTCTCTCTCTCTCTCTCTCTCTCTCTCTCTCTCTCTCTCTCTCTCTCTCTCTCTCAATGGCGCGATGGACGCCATGGGTGCTGGTCACACTGGGCGATGGCGCGCGCTGCTAACTGCTGTTGCCTGTGGCTGCTATCATTGGTGCTGCAATCGCTGGCTGAGCCTGATTGTGGGCTGATCGTGGAGCGCTCCATCTCCACATGGCTCCATGCAAGCGAGGGGGAGGTAACTCCCCCCATCCTCCAGTGCGCCCTGCTGCCATAGCAGATCCACGCCCTACCTCCATCGCTGATCCTACTGTTCCGCACCCTGCCTCCAACGTTGATCCTACTGTTCCGCACCCTGCCTCCATCGTTGATCCTACTGTTTCAGCTACACCCTCTGCTATTGACCCCGGCTACCGTACCTGCACTGGAACAAGTAGATCCCTTTTCCCTCACTCCCCACCCCAATGCTTACGCATCTCTAACAACCCAGACACCTGTTCCAGGGACTCCAGGATGGGAAAACGGCTTGACATTTTTTCAAGAAATACATTTTCTTTTAAGAACAGTGGCTCGACTTGAGGAACACATTGCGAAACTACAAGCGAAAATCGTTACACAGGAGCAACAGATCACTAACATTATTCAATACCGTGACTCCACCGAGGTACCCCATATCCAGAGCATAGACAAATTTCTGGCAGATATTCGAAAGGAAATCGACATCCAAACTGCCACCATTGCATCCATCCAGGATGTCGAAGAGGACACCCAGGATCAGCCCCAACAGCACACGAAAACATGGGCCGATGTTCTCAAAGGTAACATAGCTCCCATTTCACTCATATCAGCTACTTTCAACGAATCTCGATTACGGGAACAAAAAGCCCTAAATGTTCGTGTACGAGGACTTCCGGACACGCAAGATGCTATCAACGAAGCTAAGAAATTTTTAACGGATATGCTCCACCATCATGATACTGGCTTGGACAAGGCCTGGCGTACCAAAAAGGATGCGGACACCCTAGTAATCCGCTTCTCATCAGCAACACATAGGCGAGAGGCACTCCGTCAGCGAGCCACATTAAAGGGTACTCAGATTTTCATGGATGAAGACCTAACCTACGTACAGGTGGAAGAACGGAAGAAAGCTCGTCAACGAGCGAAAGACATGGGCAAACGTCTCATCTACAAAGACGGGACAATGCACTTCGTGGAAATCAAAAAAGGAATAGAGAGAGTAGAGGTAGAAGTAAAGTTAGAGAAATGAGGAGGGTTCAGTTGATCTGTAAATGGTCATAATACCATGTTTCCTAAACTATGTTGCCTCCTCATAGGATTTAAATAGTATTTCCCAGTTAACAGTGTTTACGGCAGTTTTACTTTAGTCTTCTGTTGACGGCATTGTTCCGTCCGAGTTCCATTTCCTATGTTGTACTCCTTTTCGTCCTATACGCCTTTTGGCATGGAAAAGACGTTAATAAAGCTTTCTTTCTTTCTTTCTTTCTTTCTTTCTCTCTCTCTCTCTCTCCAGCTGGAGTTGCATGCTTATATCTGGAGACATTACATCCAATCATGGAGTTCATCAGACATGATGAACATGCACGTTACATTTGGGTTCGCCTCTCAAGACGTGACATTGGCTTAGGCTACTTCCCCCGGACTCCTCTTCCTTTCTGGAGGGCATTGGTTCTCCATATGCTGATCTTTCTGCGGATATTATTAGATTTGTTGATCAAGGTCATGTTCTTCTCATTGGCGACTTTAACGCCAGGACCGCTGCGTGAAAGGGCGACTTTCATGACGTTGCTGACCAGTTAGGCATACGAGCCATTGATTGTGATGACATGGGAGATACCAAGATCTCAGCCGATTCACTAGGACCTATCACTGAATATGGAGAGTATTTGTCGTAGCCTAGAGATCTATCTTTTACTGGAGACATTTATATGCTCCTTTTAGTGTTTACTATACTTGAGATGTACTTATTGGTCTTTTATGCCTTTTGGCATTTAAAAGACATTAATAAAGCTTCTTCATTAATAAAGCTTCTTCTTCTTCTTCTTCTGCCCCTCTCTCTTTCTCTCCCTCTCTCTCTCTCTCATGGATCATATTGGGCTTATTTTGTGTCTCATTAGTTCTTTTAGTCTGTCCATCTGATTCGGGATGATAAGTAGAACTAAAAGAAAGAGAGGTTTCAAGTTTATGCAATACTTTTGAACAGAAGTGACCCTAAACTTAGGATCTCTATCACTAAAAATATCACCTGGCAATCCATACAACTTAAATAATGTTTCAACAAGGATCTAGGCTAAATCTAAAGCCTTTGTCGTTGACTTAACTTTTAGGAATCTAAGTTGCTTCGGAATAGCATTCCGGACCTTCATGTTCTGGAACGCAACGTTCCAAAGCTCTAGAATGTTGTCATAAAAAAAACGTAAATTTTTCTATAACAGCCGACAAAGCCCCATTTCCGGCACACTATGTTGCAAAGAAAAAAGATTGTGGAGAGAGGAATAGGAGGCCAAACAAGTAGTGTGAGCACTCTATAAGAAGGCCTCGATGAGTGGAAGGTGAATGTAACACATAGAAGAGGGCAATAGTGACTATGTAAAGATTTGCAAGCAAAGAAGCTTCTTGAAGCTTTTTTCACCCTTTTTTTCCTTGCTTTGTTTGGAGGCTATAGCACATCATTTTGAGTGATTTATGTTGCTAAGATTGGTCATATGGTTCCTAGAGAGAGAGCAATTGCATGTTCCCAAGCTTCTTTAAGCATAGGTGGTCACTATGAGCATTCATGTGGTTGATGTGCACAACACATTTTGCATTGCTTTTTTCTAGGTGTAGGGGTTAGGCTTTAGTAATTTAGGGTAGGTCTTAGGCGTCCATTAGCATTATGGTTTAGTCTTAGGCAGCTCTAGGCTTGTTATAGCTCCCTCTTTCCACTTATCCACTTTCCATTGAGTTTTTGACCTTTTTTATAGCATCTTGAGAATACACTATAGTTCTTCGAAACTTCCATGCTTTCAGATGAGACCATTGTTTCTCGTCAAGTATTATATTGCTCAAGTACATTTATAGACCTAGATTATTGAGCTCTTATTTTATAGTTGGACGTTAGTAAATTATCTATAGTACCCAAAATCTTCTAGTGATTTGAATGATAAGGGACAACATACAATGCTTCAAGAAGTGCTCTCCATATGTAAGCATTAAGCATACTAGAAAAAATTAGAGCTTCCAAAGGAGTCCAAACACATAAATGCACAATTGAAAGGATTGTTATTGCTATGATGTATAGAAAACTCTAAAATTCCAAGTCAAAGAAAATAAAATGACAAAGATGCACTTAACTAGATGTCATAAACTAATCGTTAAACATACAGCAGGGTGATAGCAAGAACTAGAACCAGTGCAAAAGTTAGCCTGCAGCTCTTCTAAAAATCCTGACTTCTCTTCTACAAAATAACAACGAATGAACATTCTGATGCTGCTGCTAATTGAGCACCATTCTCATAGCTTTTATATGATTCAGCATTTGGAACCAGCTGTCTAGCCACATCCAACGGAGCCAAACAATAACATCAACCCAAGCTATTTGACCAGAGTTCGGATCTTGTCTGCCTTCCCTTAGTAAACACAATCAACTCATGCAAAGGCCACCCAAGATCACACAAAGTCAAAAGTTGGATCTTAATTATCTTCTGTTAGGACGACCTTGAATGAATAACATCCCATTCTCAGAAGTAAAACACTTTGATATGTAGCAGAAGTTCATAGACTTTCATGAAACTAAAACCTGCATAAATCTTTTCAAAGCATATGACATAATTAAGAGCCTCAATCATTAAGATTTCAGCAATCAAGGGCTGCCATTGTGAAAAGAGCAAACAAGCACATGAATCTAGAATAGTCGTGGAAAGGAATTTCAGAAAAATTCCATGTTTAGCCTAGTCCTCCAGAGATTACATGCAAAGCCTAAAAGCTAAATCCTAGCATGCTTAAGGTTCTAGAAGACGTACCAAATTGAGCTCATAGGCAACTGAGTTGTAGTTATTTTTGTCCAAGCACGTAATTAAAAGCCTAATCTGGCCAGCCAGAGCAGTGAATGTTAACATGATTGACAACCACCTCCCAGCCTTTCTACAGCCCTTTCAGGTTATTTCTGAGCTGATCTTGAATTTGCATACACCTGAAAGTGATAGCTGCCGCGGCTTTGAACTTTTTTGTTGACGCCTTGTTTTCAATCACTTTAGAAGTTCAATAGATTAGAACCAGTCAGTCCTGCTTTTGTCTATCAAGCTGACAGAAAGCACTAGAAAATATGCATATTACTTAATGTCTCAGCTGGAATAAGGAATCAATGATACAATGAACAGCCTAAAAAAAATCGAAAGCAGCTATACAAATGGTATCAGATCTAAAATGCTCGTTTTTGTAGCAGTCAACCTATGAAAAAAACAAACTGCAATCTTTAAAAGCTTGAGGCTGGCTCAAGATTCGATGTAAAATTAAAGTTAAGTTCCTGATCTTTCATAGAAAGACCGATCGAGGCAACGATGTGTTGGATAAGTGGCATAACAGAAAAATAATAAATAAATAAATTTGGCAAGGTTTAAGGGCATTTAGCACAAGAAGTTGTGGTGTATAAGAAAGTCGTAGCTTCAAAATACTTGGACGATTAATAATTGGCACGAAAGTTGACAGAAACTGAAGCCCTGACTTGAGAGATATTGCTAACAAGATACGACAAGATTCTACTATTAACTTTTGATAGTTCCAGTGTTTCAATTGAACTGAAGCACCAAGAAAGAGCAAACCTAGGACATCAAAGGGATGGCTGCTAGCTAGCAACAAAGTACAACTCTGGTCAAGCTTAACAAATGAGACAAGCTACCTATCTCCAAAAAAGTGAGAGTTGATCAGGGATCACTGACTAAAATCCAGGTGGCACATGCAAAAGGAATTTGCTGTGTACATTAAATTACAAGTTTTCTAGAGGTATAAAGGCAGGCTTCGGTGGAGACATCATCTGCCAAAAAAAACTCAAATGATATTTCTATATTTTATTTGTACACACTGTACAGTCACATGTTACAGGATTCAGGACATCATCTAACAGCAAAGGATCGGCGCACATTTAAAAACTCTATATTACCAAGCACAACATCAAATTAAGCAAATAAGGGCATTTATTAAGAACTTACAGGGTTTTGGAGGAAAAAATCTAAAATTGATAATAAGTGTGTTCATTTATAAGTATCTAGTATCAAAGTTGCAGGCCACGAGCCGGAACGCGATCCGGATCATGGCCTGCAACTATGGGTTTCCCGGAACGTTTTTTTTTTTGAAATTTTTTTAATGCCAATATGGGTATCAAATGGAAGGTTTTTTCAGAAGCAGTTCATTTATCAAGTTTGCTATCAATTTCAAGACCAATGTCGTCCATTTTCGAAGAATTGACTGATTTTCTACCATCAAGTTATTTTTCACTATTATATCATTTTCTACAATATTGTGTGAAATGAAATCATGTGCAAAGCAAAGCATCGAAAGCATACTGAAGCCCACATAAAAAAATTTGAAATTTTATTCGCGTTCCGGGACAGCGTTTCTGGTCCCGGAACGCTTGCGATCCGGATCGCGATCCGCTGCAACACAGTCTAATATCAATAAAGCAAAAGCAAACATTTTGACCTAAAAATTGTGACTTGCAAATCATCATCTATAGTATGTGAATTACTAGATTGAGAAGTACTTAACTACTCCAATCTCCAAGTCCAAATCGACCTTGTGAATCATAAAATTTCATACATCAAGTTACACTATTTCATGCAATCAATCGCTACAGTAAACGAGGCTCAAAAAATTAAATGGCCTTCCAGAATTCTGAATTTTGATATATCAAAGATTCAGTGTAATACATATAATAGCAGAGATCAAAATAGGATCCTCAAAGGCCTTCCACAATCCAAAATCTAGAAACTACTAGTGAGTAATAACTTGCATGTGCCATGATAAAATGGGTCGGAACATTCCGTTCCAAACGTGTTACGTTCCAGAACATTCCGGGTTGAAACGAAATTTTTTAAGTTATAAAAAAAATGCATTTTATATGATTAAATCCTTTGTTAAAAAAAACGTATTTTTTTTTTTTGAGGGCATCGTTCCGGAATGGAACGCGTTCCGTTCCGGAACGGGCAACTAAGGTTTAAACTCCCCAATACTCCCACCACAAGGCAAAAACTACAAGAAATCTCTCACGATATTTCACAAAAACAAAACAAGACTCATGAATGATAGATTTTTAGGGGAGTCAAAATCTGGATGAATAGCTTGTTGCAGATTTAACTTTTAAAGACTAAAAAAAATGAGTACAATCTTGAAGAAATGATTGTTATATGAAAATTGGAACATGAATGAATGTACAATGTACATACCTATAGACTACGAGATTGCGCCCAACCAATCCACTCGTAAACTACAAGCTACCTCAAAGTATTTTTCTTTTCTTGGAGGTAGAATCATAAGCAAAGCATGTCTCTGAGTACTTTAACAGGTTCTTGGAGGCAATCTTACAAAAGAAAACATAAATATAGTAATGTCAAGTGATAAAAGTGATGACATCCTTCTCCGTCTCAATCAAAGGCTAATAGTACGGCGATTTTCTGATGTCCTTCAACAAATTGTTGAGGCAATGGGCAATGCATGGGTTAAAAAAATATGGGGATAATGGGCACACTCCACATGTTTGCCAATCCCTCTGCACTCTTCCTAATCTCTGAGTTGTCTATGGACCTCGCAAAATATGATCTAACCCTTGTGAGTACGCAACAATGCCTCCAATAGATCAGGCTTTAGTGTCACGCCATCCCATCTTGTAGCAATTTTGTCCTCAACATCTTATTACCTTGATAAACTAGTGAGGGAAAAAAATAGTGCAACCTCTAATGATCATTTTTGATAACAAAGTTATTTGTGTGCTTCCATATCTGAAGAGAATGAATAGCAACTGGTAGATCATTTTTAAATATATCATAGTCAAACTCAATCCCCTCAAGTTTTCTACTCTCATAGGTGTTGGAAGGTTCATTGCAGATTATGAACTGCTTGTGTTATGTCCATGTATAATTACCGAGCATTTGGAATAATCCTAGACATGGGCATTAGGCCTCCAGTTGTCAAATTTGTTGGTTACGCCTCAAGATTTGTAGTGGGTTTCTTTCCTTGCCTAACCTTCAAGTGTCCATCACACTTGGATGTCCCAATATTTAATGGGGGTGACCAAAGGGATGCAACAAATTAGTTAGAGCCATATCACAAGCAGGATTTAGGCCAACATACTCGACCATATATTACCTACAGCTGTGACAAAGGGAACACAATGCAAATGGAATGCTCTATGCTGCTATTTCATGCGTTCCAAGAAAGCATTAAGCACAGTTTCAAGACAATTTGTGAAAAAGAATGGCAAGGATACAACTACCAAAGTAATTTCAAATAACAACTATCAAACAATTAATGTTCAGTGAGTTGTTCATCAATTCATGAAGCAAGTTTGAAATAGGTCGACTGTATTATTCCTAAATTTCTACCTCAATTTTCTTGCTCTATAGCCTAATCCCACTAGGTTTGACATGATCGTGAGAGTTAGAAATGTGAAGAATTTCTGCTCGGCAGTCTACAGCTTCTGATAAATCACAAAATGTTAGGGTTCATTTGTTTCTTGCTTGTTGTTTAAAATTGTGATATGAACAGCGAGGTAGAATCATTACCAGCTTTCAGAGATTTGTTAAGAAGCAGGTGCTAGAGCCGGCTGGATTCTGTAAAACGCATATATCAAATCTCTCTCTCACATGCTCGACAACACTACTATCGTCTTCACAACCCGGCCACTGCAGCTCCACCACGCTGGCTGTGCACCAGCAACTTCAGCCTTCTTGCGCAACCCTAAAAACTCACAATTGCAGTCTGTCTCTCTGTCTGGCCATTCTCTCTCTACAGCATTCTCTCTCAACTCACATTATCACTATTTTTCATCTCAAAACCCTTACAAAAACTTGAACCCGAACCCTAAATAAAAACCCTAAAAAAATCCTAGAAATCAACATGCTCTCTCCCCTTTGCTCCACTG
Source organism: Diphasiastrum complanatum (assembly GCA_029204225.1). NCBI lineage: Eukaryota > Viridiplantae > Streptophyta > Lycopodiopsida > Lycopodiales > Lycopodiaceae > Diphasiastrum > Diphasiastrum complanatum. The sequence goes on from MU832776.1 coordinate 43,875, forward strand.
TGCTGCTCTCTCTCTCTCTCTCTCTCTCTCTCTCTCTCTCTCTCTCTCTCTCTCTCTCTCTCTCTCCCCGCCCACGAACACCATAAGCTCACTCCCGTCGTTTGGAAATGGACAACCTAGCAACCTATGCATGACAATAGCTGCTGCTCATAAACACCAAAAAACAGCCCGATCCAACATCAGCTCCTTGCCAGGCAGCCATGAATCAACACAATACAAGCCCTCAAAAGTAGTCCCAATCCTTGCTACTACTATACAATCATAATGCGAACTGAACATGTAATACTCTGTGGCAGCTACCACTGGAAAAGCTTTCTGAAGTAGTTATTCTGTCTCCTCCGATTACACAGTTGCTTCCTCTCATAATAATGCTTGGAATTGAACAAAATACAGTGGAAAAGAGCGTCTCTCTCTCTCTCTCTCTCTCTCTCTCTCTCTCTCTCTCTCTCAACTCACCTTATCTCTGATATACTTTGGGGACAATAAGGAAGTGCGATGATGAATACGTGCAAAAGCAGGCGCGCTATTAATCCAGCCTCCGCCCACAGCCACAGCAGCAGCTCTGAGAGGAAAAGCAAGATGCCACCATATTGATCCGCCTAAAAGTGTAGCAAACACCAATACCAAAGCTACCGCTGCTTTATTACTTCCTGCCTGCGATGCTCACCACTAAATGTCTCCCCCCATACTATCGCTTTCACTCATAGGCTCGATCTTCGTTGCTTCTCCTCGCTCGCGCTCTCTCGCTCTCTATCTCTCTCTAACGTTCAGCAAACGTATACTGTGTGAGATTCTAGAAACCCATTGGCCGTCATCCCTAACGCCTGCACGTCATTGAAAGTGTAGGGCATAGGTGGCCCAATGAAAAGGCTTAAAACACATTTTTTTAACTAAGGTGACATTCTTTCTCTCTCAACTCACATTATAGCTATTTTCGTCCAAAACTAAAAAAAACCCTAAAAACTAAAAGATCTGCGTGTTCTCTGTCTCTCTCTCCCGATCTCATTCATCTCTCCTCACGGTCTTTTACCTGGTTTCTCTCTCTAGAAGCTTCCAAAAACACAAGTTATCTCTCTAGAAGATTCCAATAACACATGTGTTCTCTCTCTCAATTTTCAAACCCACTTCAAATGCAATTGGATGATGTAATAAAAATTCAATGAAAATCTGCAAATCCCATTTTGTGTAACTCGGGTGACATTCTCTAAATATAGTTCTTTCCCTCATGTTTTCCTTTTAACTATTATGCTATTTTATATTTGGGAGGTAGTGAGAAGTTTTAAACAACGAGTGAAGTTATGTTTTTTGAGCTGAAAAAATGAGGGGTTGGCTGAGTTGATTAGCTTGACATCCAAAATTTCTTTGGTCTCAGGTTCGAGCCTCCCCTTGGAAACCAAGAAGCATTTTTTCAGCTCAAAAAACATAACTTCACTCGTTGTTTAAAACTTCTCACTACCTCCCAAATATAAAATAGCATAATAGTTAAAAGGACCCTAACACCGCTTTAGGTTATTTAAACAAGTATATATAAAAAACAACTACTCCTATATATGAAGCCGTGGGTAGGCTGAAAATGAGTAATCTTATAGAGCTCTTAGTAGGTCACACTTTAAAATTCTTAATAAATACCCTAAAAGGGTCGTGGACCACTAATCTATCATTGGCAAACGTTTTTCTTTAGCTCTTGCTTGCAAATTATTTTGCCCTTCTTCATCAAGCTACACCCTAGGCCTTGTGCTTAGGTAACCTAGAGACATGACAAATCCAGGGCCTATCAATTACCTTTTCAAGTTTCAGATCTTGAGGGATAGACCAATATGACTCTCTCAATAAATAATGATAGTTGTAGAATGCACTTGAAAGTATTCAATGCTTGACTTCAAGCCCATCGATTCACCAATGCCCTTGATTGGTTTTCTTGATGTATGCCATGGTATGCATTGGTCTATATATCACTTATATGGTAAGCACACTAAGTTAGTATATGTCCAACCCATGCAAGTTCCAAGGCAAGTTATAATATGTTACAATGGTAGTAAAGACACATCTCTGATTTGGAGTGATTCACAAGTTTACATTGGGGATGAGACAATGACTCCAAAAGCAAAAGGCCACTACTCTCTCTTCCATTGAAGTTGAGTACGTTGGTTCTCTACTCAAGCCAGAAGGAGGCAATTTGGCTCAGGTCGTTCCTTCTGGGCCTTGGCATTTTGCGAGTTTTGCAAGTTTCTTTCTTGCCATCATTCAACAAACATATGGTGTGCCACCCTTTTTATGCTACTGCTTCAATCTTTATTATTAAGAATGTGGTTGGTACATAGTTTAAAAAATCCCACTAAGTAAAAAAAAAAATCAAATTAGAAAAAAAAAATTGCAGCCAACCAAGATAGCACGCCGGCGTGCTAAGGATCTCGCCAGAAAAAATAAAATAAAAAAAACTCGCAAAAAATTTACTCGCATAATGTCAAAACCCGTTGCTTCTTGACTAAAACATTGTTCAAGATTTATGTACTATCCTTTATTGTGACAACATTAGTTGTTGTCCATACTAACATATAATTCAAGGATAGAGCATATTTAGATTCAATTTCACTTTCTTAGGAAAAAATTCAAGATAGAAAATGAGTTGATTTATTGTGTAATATATTAAATGATTGTTGATATTTTCACAAAACCTCTATTAAGAGAGAAGAATCTTATATTCAATAAGATATTAATCTCTAACAATGCCTACAATATCAAAAGGGGGGAGGGTATTTGAATTGGAATTTAATTACAGTCCAAGGCCCTCTTGTTAATGCTTACAAGAAAAGTTGACTATGTTCACAAACATGTACCTACATTTTTTAGTGTAATGTTGTTGGATTTTGAGTGCAAACATGGACGTTCCATTGGATCTCAAAGTGAGCACGACAAGTTTTTTCCAAAGCCGCCCACATGCAAGATTTTGGATTGTACATATTTACATTGAATTTTGAGCAAGATCTTGAGCCTATAGAAATACATGAAATCTTAATGTAGACAAGGTCTATAACTTTACTCATGATTTTGAACAGAGGCACTTGAAAATCGGGCACTCACCTTCCTAATGTTGATCTCAATTCATCTAGGCATTGATCAATAAATGACAATAACAAACAATCCAATCTTTCAAGCTATGGAGCTATGATCTTTCAACCTTCCACTATGTCAAAATCATGATTGGATCTTCCAAGATTTTGTCTCATGGGATGGCAAAAGTACAATTCACATGCAATCTAATTGTGATACCTCCATCAAAGTGGTCATTTCCATTGTTGTGCTCACAGGAAGATCGCGATTCAAGCATCTATATCTTCCAACATCTTAGTTATCACCTTATGCATTATGCTCATTGAGTGTGATGCTTGATTCTAGATCAAGCTTCACGTGAACTCTAATTCTAGACACTATCGTAGACTATTTTTGAATGTTTTCAGTCAAGAGGTGTATGCACATTGTTTGTATCCTGATTGTATTTTTTAGATGTTTGATTTTTGTCTTTTGGTTGCATTGATTTAGTTGTTAAAATTAATATCTATGCTTTCACTTTTGATGCTATTCATGGAGATCGTGATCCTGGACTTGTCCATTTTCAACTCTTTCATGTGCATGCCCATGTGTAGGTACATGCTATCTCAAAGGCAGGACTACATAAAGGGAATGTCACCAAAGAAAAAAGTGACAAACTCTTCAGAAAAAAAGAAAATGTTCCTAATAAGCCATCAATTGGAGGTGCTAAAGCAAAAATATTCTTATCCAATCACACATGCAAAGAATCTAGTGTCATTTACAACGTTACACATTACATAGTACTGATCTATTTCATGGTACTTATCTCAGTCATGATTATATATTTTCTCTACTGATGTTACTTTTTTCAACTTTTGTTTGCAGCACATCTTTCTTCATCATGCAACTTATTTTGCAAAGGAATATGGGAGCTTAAGTATTTGGTCATCACAAGGCATGGAAAAATCACATTGGCAAGCAAGAGGAGCATTTCATAGAGCTACAAACCATGGCAGGCACAGTTTAAAAAATAAATATTTAGTTCAATTTTTTCAGTAGTTTTATAGAATAGCACAATTTAGATATCAAGCTAAAGACCCGCCAAATGTTACGATTTTTTGTAAGGCATTCAAATTCATAACAAAAAAGAGATCCTTGTGATATATCAATAATATATTACAAAACATTGTTTAATTTTCATCATCATTCTCTTCAAGATTCAGACGGATGGTATTGTCATGTAGGAATAATCTCTTTCATACGAATCCAAAAATTCTAACTTTTTCATTTTGCTCATATCTATGTACCAAATCCCTTTTCACAAAAACTATTTTACGTGTTCCTCTGGCGTAAGTATGGCCTCCTTGCAGTCCTCCCAACAACTTGATTCTATTAGTTGTGAGTGGTATACAATATACAATGCCAAATATTTTTTTAGTTGGCTTGCACTACAAGGTAAGCTTCCAAATTTGCTAGGGGTGGCCCTGGTGGTGCAGGTAAGGCCATACGCGGTTGCTGATTCGGTGCGCCATACCTCGGTGCCGCGTTTGGTGCCCCTTGATGATATGGATAAGAAGTCTGATAAGGACTTCTCTTCTGTTGAATAATCTGGGGGTTAAATGGGCAAAATGTTGCATCGTACGATGTTGCATTGCACAAATGGCAAAATCTATGTGTCAGTCTCAGATTTTTCTTTAGGACTAGACACTCGTTCGCTATATGGTTTTGTGTGCATACTGAACACCATACATTCTCCCATCATGGATACTGTAGTTGGTTTGGTTCCGGTTGATGTAGCGTTGCTGCTACAGCTCCTTGTAAGGCTTTCAGTTTCTGATCAAACTGCGCCGTAAGTTGCTCCATCTGTTGTTTGTGTAATTTTGTCATTTGATCCAACAACAGTTCTGTGGATAGAGTGGATATGTTTGATGATGATGATGCTATCGAGGGAGTAGGAGTATGTCAGATCCCTCATCCTCTTCCCTGATGACATCTTCCATAGCTTCTTGCAGAGTAGCATACTGCTCCCGTTGTTTCAGTTCTATTCTGATGCTTCTTGGTAGCTAGGAACCACATGATCACCGCATGATCGGGAGTTAGAGCTACACTACACTCGGATCGTAGATGTTTGACTCGTTCAATATAATCCCGACCCTTTCTCGTTTTCCCATCTTGACTTTGCTCAGCAGGAGAAACGGGTCTTCCAGGAACTTCTTTGGTTTAAAGCGTGTGATGAGAGCCGTCTTAACCGCTTCCCAGGTGGATTTTTCTTCCTCTGACAGGTTGAAAACCCAATCCTGAGCTACTGCTACTAAGGACATGGGGAACAACATCAATTTTTCCACAGGTGTTCGTTTGCCATAGATTTCACAAGCTTGCTCGTAGATCTGGAGGAAGCGGATGGGATTTGAGGATCCATCGTATTTTGGTATTTCCATCTGTGGTGCTCTCTGGACTGCTTGCAAGGGAGCGACAGGTATAGATTGGCCCATTGATTCCATTAGCGCTGGTTCTGATTCTGCCTCCTGTTGCGCAACTGTTAATCTGGGAAGGTGTGGTGCTTGATTTGCTATCCTTCTTGCTACTAATTGTCTAGATCTCAGATTCATCCGATGGTGGGTTCCAAAGTAGTTGGATCTTGCTTGTACAGTGGGATGCATTCTGGATCTTAAGGATATGATCAATCTGATCGACCGGAAGTGAATTTTAGGCCCTTTACGATGGTTTTTCCTCGATAACTTTTTACTCCTTACACTGATTGACCTGAGATTTTGACAGTAGCTGGATCTAATGCAGATCTTTCCACTGATCTAGTCTGCGAGGGTTCTCTTGTGCGAGGGTTGGCTGTGCGAGGGTTCTTTAGCTATTTTTACAGATAAAAAACTTGATATCTCTCAGATCTTTGGGAAATAAGTTTTGCAAGGATCACAGTAGTTGAATCTGGATCAGATCTCATTATGGAATTCTTTGCGAGAGTTAACTCTCGCACTAATTGAAAATTTCACTGTATGCGAGGTTCCAAAACCACTATTTTGGCTTGATCTTCACCAAATCTGTATACTAACTCTTGCAGGCTTCATCGCTGATGGGAATTGACATTCTGAATTGATTGAAATGGTTTGCGAGAGTTCTTACTGGAAGGATTTTGCTGGATTTTTACTTTTTAGTGATTTTTCTAGCACTTAAACCCAATTTTCTACTCATTGGAATCAAACTAATTCTCGCAGGCTCTTCTGTGTCCTTGTCCCTAGGAGACAGAACTTCAGAATCCTCTATGAGAATTCCTACCCACTGGAACTGAAAATTTTGGTATCTGCGAGGGTTCTCTGGTACTTTCCCGTCTTTTTCTCACGGGGAACTCTCGCATAGACACTTAGACATCAAACTACCTCTCGCAAGTTTCTATGTGTCCTGGTCTTACTAAGATGAAACTTTAGACGGCTTTGCGAGAGTTTTGGTGAAGATTTGCAATTTTTTGGATTTTTTTAAGGGTTTTTTGAATTTTTTTATGATTTTTGGCCTTGAAATGCGGAGCCTTGAGTTGCAAGAGGAGGCTGTTGGAATCTGCTCCATCTCCACCATCTGATCCATCAAAGTGGTGCCCTGAATCATGGAATTGGGAGTGCTCTGCATGAACCGACGGTGTCAACTGGACGGCGGCCCTTAAGCGTTCTTCCAGGGTGGTTATGTGCTGGTTTAAGGCCTTGACAGAAGCAATGTATGATTGTTGTAATTTTGAGTGCTGCTCCGTCGTGGCTTTCAGCTTTTGGGCTAGCGTTTGATAGGCCACCATTGGAATGGCAGTTCCCTCAGGAATAGCTAGAGGTGCGAAGTCGTTGAAGTCCACCATTTCCAATTGTTCCTTCATAGCGGAACGTGCTGCTTGTGAATCTGCTACAACCTCATCCTTTTTGGCTTTGAGGGTATCGATGGTTTGCTGCATGTTGGATACCTTTAGTTGGAGCTAGTTCTGGAGGTGGAGTAGCATCTGCTGCTGTTGTTGATTGTAATTCGTGAGGTTCTGGATCTGCAGCTGCTATTGTTTATTTTCCTCCTCCAGCCTTGCTTTTTCTTTCTAAAGGTCCGCCATAGCACCATCCTCGAATTGCCGCATAGTATATTGTCCCCTAAGGTTCCGAATAGATTGTATTGGAGCTCATTCACCAACCATACCACTTTTTGGACTGCAAGGGGTAACTGCTCCCAAGGACCAATGTCGAGGAGGGTGCGTGTGTAGTTAGGATAAGACATTGGGTTAAATGGTAGAAAATTAGGAGCAGGGCTAGACGGAGGTGTATGAAAAGTAGGTGGGGGTGATTGTGGATTGAGGGGTGCAAGAGGTGGGGAGATACTGCGTGGTGGAGATTGTTGGATTGGGTTGGTGGTGACAGTGGTTGATGGAAGTGCAGTTAGTAATTGTAGTGCAAAATCATGTACATTGACTGTGGAGTCAAGTAGGGTGGCGATTTGTACAGGTGAGGGCTTTTGTGGAAGTGTTGAAGTGAAGCCTGTGTTGAGAGTTAGTGAGGGTGTGGAGGTGGCAGTAAATGGTGGGGGCGGTGGTGGGAGTGTGAGAGCAAGTGATGGAGAGGAGATTGCCTATGTGGACGAAATCATGCCCATAGGATCAGAGCCGAAAATGCCTGCCATTCCAGAGCTGTCGCTATTGCTTGTCTGCGTTGATGGGCCTGGTGAAGTAAGGCAGCCTGCTGCTCTAGGACCTCCTTTGGGACCTGAGATGGTTTAAGGATCCCTCCATATTCAGCATATTCTGTCTTGATGTCGCTGGATAGAATGTCATGTGGGACATCGGCTTCTGTGCTGATCGCCTTCCCTTTCTGCTTCTTAGTAGGTGGGGTTGGTGAGACTGGTTCTGCTGTCGGTTGGGGGATGGCTAGTTTTTTTGTGCCTGGATATAAACATCATCCAGTTCTGTGATGGTAGCAGCCGCCCTAGACCCCAATTGTTTGGTGACCAACATGTGGAGGAGATACCCACATTTGGTAGTTGGTTTTCGGGCTTTCAGAGCGCCACACAACTTCTCTGCTACCTTCTCAGCCCACTTGTAATTTTGAGTGGGATCGTCCATGGTGAGGGTCAAAGAAAAGAGGTCGCTCAGTGGTATGCGATCCATCTTGGTGGTATGCACTTTGACCATGGTGACGAGGATTTCTGAGACGGCCCGTAGATGGGGAGCCGTGATGAGGCGGATAGTGATCTTGTCGTTGGTTTGGGCAATGGTTTTGCCATCTTCTGTCAGAAATTTGGTGAAGTACTTGGCATCATAGTTGGTGCCCTTTCCATGGATTGTCTCTCCGAGATTAGGGAAGCCAATGCTATGGAGATCCCCGTGAGAGACGTTGATAATGGTATAGCTGCCACTCTTGGATGTAGTCCGAAAAGTTTGGAACTCATCCGAATAGGTGGAGTAGGCTATTCGGATGAGGCTCTCGCTTTGCTGGTCCCGAAAAAGTGTCAGATCAAAGCCAAGGTTGGTGAGGATATCCTTGGCCAGGGTGAGCTGCTCGGCGTAATTCTTGAGATAGATCATGAATATATCCCCTGAATAAGGACGAGGGGGTTTACAGTGATGCAAGCTAAGCGAGGAATCGCGGGAAGCCATGATAGCAGTGATTTTAGATTGCTCTGAGAATTTTAAAATTTTGAAAAAATTTGGCATGAACTCGAGAGTAGCAATCTAAAATGAACTCGTGGAGAGAAGGGTGGAGTACTATATATAGACTTTTTTTGGCATGAATTCGCAACTTCACTTAGAAATCGTCCTCAATGTCCACGATTTGTTAATGATGGTCGCGAATTTTGAGGCAACGTTATGAGGGCCCGTGAATTCTTGTAAGTGATTTTTTTTATGCCAAAAGAGAAAAAATGTCTGACAGTGTAAAAATGTGTCTGATCAGAATTCGCAGAGATAACAGAGAAATCGTGAGGATCAATTTGAGCTCCAGCAAATTGTTTGCAAATTTTGATAGTGGATATCTGATGAAAAAAACTATTTTTTTTTCTATTTTTAGAAAATTTTGTCTCTAAGATAGAATTCGCGGAGGCCAAAAATGAATTGTGCACTGTAAAAAAGGGGTCAAGCGAATTCTATCTGAGATGTTGTGAAAAAAATTTATTCTAAAACTAATGACTCTTGTGGTGTTTTCAGAGAAAATTGTTGGTATACCATATCTGATAGTATCTTGATGGTTTGAACAAGAAAGCACAACAAAAAATGTTGTCGAAATGGCATGCAGACCAAAAAAAAAAAAAAAAATAGTAGGAAAGAAAACAACTAATACATATCAAGATAAAAACGGGGTTCATTGTACTTTCTCAGTCGGCTCCCATTGACTACAATGTCGAGGATATCGCCTTGAAGGGTTTGGAGTTGTACATATCCAGAGGCAAGAAATTTTTAATGACGTAAGGTCCTTGGCCAGAAAATTTCAGTTTGCCTTTGAAGGCTTTGGCTTGGTATAGCAGGACCTTATCTTTAACCTGAAAATCTCTAAGTTTCAATGATCGATCATGCCATGCTTTTTGTCGTCGTTTGTGGACTTGTTGAGCATGGATGCTGATGCTTCGTGTTTCACATAGTTGCTCCAGTTGGAATAACTTGTTTGCTAAATTTTGATGAGTATCAAGCTCAAGGTTATAGGCTACTCGAAGGGAGGGGATATGGAATTCCACAGGCATAACGACTTCTTGGCCATATGTGAGCTAGAAAGAGGTTAAGCCTATAGCTCGCTTCGGGGTGGTGCGATAAGCCCAGAGAGCAGCATGGAGTTTGAGCTCCCAATTAGATTGGCTGGATTCGACGGTTTTGGTGAGAATTCCACATAGGATTTTATTGGTGGATTCTGCCTGGCCATTGCAGTGTAGATAGTATGGGAAACTTTTGCGATGTACCACAAAAAGTTTGGAAAGAAGATATGCTATGACAAAGTTAAGGAAATGTATATCCTTATCACTGATAAGCTCTAGAGGACATCCAAACCGAACTATAACATGTTCATAGAGAAATTTGGCCTTAGATAGAGCGTCAACATTGCGAACAGCTCTTGCTTCAGCCCATTTGGTGCAATAGTCCATAGCTACTATGATGTAACGAGATTGTGTGTGTCGAGTAGCAGGACTAATAGGTCCGACATAATCAATTTCCCATTTATGGAAAGCTTGATCAGTGGTAACGGGGTGTAAAGGCACGTAATCTATTTATTTAAAGCGTTTTGTGCGTTGACAGACATCACAAGCCTTATGTAATTGTGCGTATCCTTGAAGAGTGTTGGCCACCAAAAATCGGCCAAGACGATTTTCTTAGCAGTTGTTTCAGAAGAGAAATGGCCGGCCCCAATACCTTCATAAGTGAGAGAAATTACAGAGGGTATTTCTCCTTCAGAAAGACATCGTCGGATAATTCCATCTAACCCTTGCTTGTAGAGTTGTCATGCAATTAACGTATAAGGTTTAGTTTTGAGGACCAACGCATGTTGTTCAAGTTTAGAGAAGGAAAGATCCATCTGCCTTGAAGTTAAATATTCTGTAATTTTCTTAGCCCATACAGGTGTAGAGTCAACTTGAAAAAGGATTGTTAGGGATTCGGGATAGATGGTCGCTAGAAAATGTTGAACTCCCTTATGAACCACAATTCTAAACTCAAATTCTCACAGTAATAGGATCCATCTAGTAATATGGCCTGTGGTGCAGGCCTTGTTGATGAGATACAACAGTGCTTGATGATCAGTGAAGGACGCAAAGACTTTTTCTAGAAGATAATGGCGAAACTTCTGAACCACATATACCATTGCCAAGGCTTCGCGTTTGGTAGTGGTATAATTGACTTCAGCAGGTATCAATTGTCGCCTAAGAAAACGGATTGGGTAGTCCTTTTTGAATTCTCTTGGTTAAGTGAGTATTGCTCCAATGGCATACTTGGATGCATCGGTATGCACATGGAATTCTTTAGAATAATCAGGAGCCCGAATCATATGGTGTATTTCTTCAAAATGTGCTCCTACATCGTCCAAGTAAACTTCTAAGGCATCGCCCATCTGCTGAGAAAAGGCCACTTGCATAACACGTTGGAAGGTGCTAGGAGCATTGCAGAGACCAAAGGGCATGACTTTCCAGTAGAAGGTTCTCCATTATGTGGCAAAAGCGGTTTTGTGTTGATCTTTTTCAGCAATTTGGATCATATTGTATCCGCTAAAGCCTTCTAAGAAGGAGTAAGCCTCATCTCCTGCTAGATTTTCTAAGATGGATTCTCCGAAAGGTAATGGAAAATGATCACATTCAGTGACGGCGTTAAGTTTCTTAAAATCGACACAGATTCGGAGTTTTCCATTTTTCTTAGGGACGATGACAATTGGGGAGACCCACTCAGTATGCTCAATTTCATAGATAAATCCCGCATCTAAGAGGCGTTCTAATTCTTCTTTGATCTTGGCCTTATAGATGGGATTGCATCTGTATGGACGACTCGCAGTGGGTCTCACACCCGGTTTAAGTGGGATACGATACACAACTACTTGGGGTGAGACGCCTTTCATGTCTTTATAGGTCTAGACAAAGACATGTCGATATTTTCGCAGGAGCTTTTCAAGCCGTCTGCGTTGTTCGCGATTGAGATGAGCTCCGACGTGGACAAGATATTCGTTGGTTTCATTTGGCTCACTCAAGGAAGGGGTTATGGTTTGTGCAGGGCCTTCGTAGGGTGAATTACCAGTTGGCTCACGTTGAGCTTGGGGTAATTGGATTGTGACATCCTCTATCATATAGTCCTTAAAGTATGCAGAAACATCATCGGTTGGAGATTCGAGGGGGGCCTTGCCTTTCTCTTGTCGGGATGGTGCTTGGAATTTTTCGGGGACTGGTGTAGGACTAGAGGCAATCTCAAGAACTTCCCGAACAATGGTGAGGTCACCCGGCGGTTGAATTTGAAGTGGTTTTTTCATTTTCTATTTCATATTATGACCACGTGGTTGAGGTTTTGGTGGTGGAGAGGTGTGTGGATGAGGGACAGTTGGTATGTCATGGAGGATCTCGTCATCAATTTAAAAGATACTCTCCTCTTCACAGAGGGCATTTGGGATGGTAGAATTTTGTCTCAGATTTTTCAATTGCAACCTTGGCAACTGGTTCCACCTTGGAAGCATGTTGCGGATAGATCCTAGGTGGGAGCGCTTCCATATAGTTGAGGATTTGAATATCAGAAATGTCCATATCTTCTGGGCAATTCTGAATTTGTAAGACGTTCTCATCATCAATGAATAATTCGTCTGATTCATTAGTAGGTAGCCATGCAACATTAAGCAGTTCATCATGGTGTGGAAGAATATCAATAAAACTGATATTGATGATAGGTGTATCCAGATCAGGTAATTGGTCGTGATCGATCGAGAGTGGGGAGGTGCAATTATCCTGATGCTGAGCACGCTAATCGGCATTCACACAATCAATGGTAGCTAGACTGTGACTCCAGTTTATGATATCAGTAGATTTAACATAATGACTTTTTTTGTGGATGGACTGGTATGGCTCAAATACTGAGTTGGTGGTTGATGATCCCTCATCATGGATGCGTGCAGGTTTGAGTTTACTCGTTGAGTCAATGGTGACAGAACTGTCACAATTTTCAGAAGTGACTCGGCCTTTGCTCTAGTCATGAACGACTCGTGCATTGGTGAGCCACGGACGACCAAGTAGTAATTCATAAGAATAGACATTATTGGGAATATAAAGTACTACGAGATCAATAGAAAACTTGAGACCTCCTAGTTTGATCAGCACGTACGGAAGGAAACCGGTAGGTCAGACCACACTTTGATCAGCCATCCGAAGCTGACAAGTAGGTTTGGCTAGCTTGTCTCTCAGATTCCATTCCATCATGAGGGATGTGGAAATGATATTAACCCCGGAACCTCCATCGAGTACTGCTAAAACTTCACGGGATTGATGATGAGTAGTTGGGATTTTGATGTTGCCTCGTTCGCTGAGTGGATTGGTTGGATGTAAGGGCATTTCAGACAACTCGTCAATAGTGGTGGTGGTATTGGATTGGATTTGTTGTTTCCACTGGCCAGCATGCTTCCAGAGTACATGGAAGGGAAGAGTGACATTGGCTTGTAGTAAATCTCCCCAAACTTCGGTACCTTCAAGGGTTTTGCTTTCAAAGGGCTTGTGAGGTACTTTATGGGAAGAGGAAGATTGTTGGTCGGCATTGCGGATTTGCTGGCGATACTGATGACGCAAACAAATTTCTTCAGATGGGTGAGGGTAAACTATCAGGGTTGAATCGTCACTTGGAAGAATAGCCCGCGGTTGAGTTTTGCTGGGTGCAAGATTTGCCATCGTACTTTGTGCATCGATACGTGGAATTCTTTGTTCTAGTCGTGGAGGAGTCGGATTAGAAGATTCAGCACAATCACGAGACAAGATGCAGAATACAAATGAGCAAGACAGTACTGTACTTGGCAAAAGGGCAGTTTGCTTGAATTTTCCATAATCAAAAAATAAATTAACTTGTGAAAACACTATGACCGCACTCTGACTGAATGTAAATCTCAATGTGGTCATTTCATTTATTTAAGTACAATATGTAGATAACATAAAAAACTAAAATTTTGACTTTTCAAGAAATTCAATTTTTAACAAATTTTACGTAACAAAAAAATTCTGACCAAAATAACGTAGCCACAAAAGGCAATCGAAATTGATATACTGTTCGATTTCTGATGTGACTAATCCAATGTCAGGATAGCATGCAAAGCATACTACATCAGTCACATAAATCACTTCGAAAGTTTTACATAAACTCACTTTTCAAGAATCCACTAGCCACTCACTCTGGTCTATGACAGAACTGTTAGAGTACATGTGTATAATCACTCAAAACAACTACAGACCTACCATGCATGTCAGAATCACTTATAGAATCTCCATACACCTCATTTCCACAAGCATAGTACACTAAAGTAGGAAAAAAAACATATATGCTTCAGAATAATTCATGATTTTGGTAGTTTTACTCATAAAATTGCAAAATTTCAAACGACCATAATTTGAGCTACGGTGCACCAAATTGGTTGCAGCAAAGCACACTATAGAGGGAGAGTATGTTTTCGTGATGAATGTCATGTCAACCTACCACCTCAGCTTCACACGTGCGAGTTCAAAGAGTGCAAAAAACTAGTAGGAGGGAGTAAATTTTCTAGAGGCATGTGCAAAAACACCAAAACACCATGCAAACACCCCAGTAGGCTTTACCAAAAGGCTTCAACAGTCCACTAGACTTTTGTGAAGCCCTCAATTTTTTTCTTAGAGATGCAGTAGAGGTTGAGAACGACAAATTTCTATCTTGTAGGAGGGCGCACTTGCTACAAAACTCATGGAGACATGGCACAAGCCTCTAGCAACAAATTTGTAGGTCTGATACTTGTTGGGAAGGCCAAGATGGATACAAAATGATCTGTATTGACTCCATCCATGATCCACTTGTGGATTCGTCGCAATAAATCTCCCAAAAAGCATGAAAAAAAAGGCAATTTCTAGCCCTTTTTGGGCATCCTACACCTTGTATTCTCAAAATTATCAGTTCTAAATTCTTGTACAAGTTCAAAATATCTTTATCTACCCTCATTCAAGGTATTCAAGGTGATTCACAACAATATGCAATAAAATCTATGAAAAAACTTGCAAAAATCATCACTTTTAGTAATATTTCCAAAATGAATTCATTACATAGAGCTGACTTTGTTGAAAATTAAGCCCATAGTTTCCTCCTTGGAATCATAACTTAGACAGCCAATTTATTTGAAGGACATCTACAATGGACTTTCGGTCGATCTCTAGCAAAGGGTAACCAATCCCATCATAATTTCAAGTTCAGATGTTAAGTTTAATAACTTGAAGTCATTGAAGACTTGGCCATCTTCAAGGACTTCCACAAACTTGCATTTAGAACAAGTCTGTAGATTTACAATACTTTTTGAACAGTCTGCAGAAATACATTAAGTGTCGCACAGTTCACATTTTTCGCACTTTCTCGAAAACTGCAACACTTACCTTCGACTTCTTTCGTTCAATTATTTTTGAAGAAGTCAACTTGTTCACAATTCAACAGTTTAACTATTTTCAACACCTTCGGCTTTTTGCCATTTTTCCGAAAAGTGTAAGAGAGTTAAACTGTTAAAAACATCTTTGCCTTTTTGAGGGCACCTTCAACTTAAGGGCACCTTCGACTTTTTTTCTCAAAATCCCGAAAAGAGAGAAAATGCTGAATGTCGTCTACTTTGAACGAGGGATGTTCCTAGCCACTTCCCAAATTTGCGAAGTGAGAGAAAGCCACTTCCCCTAAAATGCAAAGTGAGAGAACACGGACGCCCTCGTCCACGTCAACATTCCCTACAAGTTGACAGTATACATTATGTATAGTTGTCACATAAGCCATATACTTCCAAGTACAACGACTTACCTAATTAGGTGAAAATCATTTATTGTAGTTAATACATGGATGCAATCTATAAATAGATCAACCCAACACAGATTACATGAGACGTTTCGTCCACAAGATGTATTTTTGAGCCTCCCAGTTACGCCATCATTCTGCTTTTGTAACTACCATTGTTGTGCTTCAGTGTAATATAGCAGCAATACGTTTTTATCTGTGTATAACGTAGATGAATGCTTATTGTGATTTGAATGCACTCTATCGTTGTTTGATCGCGCTTGTTTACTCACTCTGATTAGAACACGAACGTCTATGGCTCCTCAACTTTTGATTAGATAATGGCGGTCTTTGACGCCTGAGGAACTCGCGATATCATTCTGCTCTTTCATCTATTTCAAAACCAAACTTCTCATTTAATCTTTTTTCAGTAAAACCACACATACCATTTCTAATCTCTTCGGTGGACTATACTCTCGTTCTTGTGAGTATGAACTAATTTTTAAGATCCTATTGGGCAAATAGAATACTTTAAGCTGTGATTATACTTAGCATAAGCTATCTATCAGATTCTTTTTGCATCTAGCAATTGATTGTAACGGGAGAGCTGTTTCGCAATATTCCTGCTCTCTTCTTCATTCCCGTTCTTCTATCTCTCTTGCCCCATCAGATTGGTATCAGAGCATAATAAACCGAGAGATTAATTTTGTTCTATTTATATTACTATTATCATGTCTCATCTTGGTAGCTCTTCGTCATCATCCAATGAGGCTAGAATCACTGACAAGTTCAATGGTTCTAACTTCTACATCTGGAAGTTAAAACTCCGGATGATGTTGATAGATAGAGATCTTTGGGATGTAGTAGAAGGTGCTGACCTAAAACTAGAGGATGGTGATCAAGCAAAGGCTTGGAAGATCAAAGAGCAGAAGGCCTTAGCATGTATCACACTCAATCTAGTCAACTCCCAAATATCCCATGTTACCACATGCAAAACCTCTAAGGATGCATTAGATTTGCTATCAAATCTCTATGAGACTCATGATATAACCACTAGATTAAATCTAGAAGGAAGTTCTTTACTCTTAGCATGTCTGATTCTACTGCCATCACTTCTCACATCAACAATTTCAAATCTTTATTGGATCAGTTATGAGCTGTAGGATGTTCTATTCAAGATGATGATGTCGTTAAGACCTTGCTTTCTTCTCTTCCAAAGTCGTATGAACACTTTGTGGTGATGATCTCCACACAATCCGACCTCACTCTTCAAAAGGTGATTGGTCACCTACTTCAAGAAAAAATACGGAGAAAGACCAGCAGCCTATCCATCAAAGACAAATCCATGGCTCTATACACCAAGAAGAAAGACTATTCCAAGGGCAAGAATCAAGTGGAGAAGCAATAGCAGAAGCCTCACACTCAAGGTGAGCATGGTGGATCGCGCAAGAAGCTTTTATGTAGATATTTCAAGAGAGCCAATGACGACAACAACAACAACAGCAGCCAGACTCCTCCAACGCGACGAAATTCAAAGAGCAAGATACACACTTGTTAATGGCCTACAACAACAACAACGAAGACTATGATAGCTGGTACTTGGACAGCAGCGCTACCCAACACATGACCTCTCGCAAGGAATGGTTTATCGAGTATGCAGAGATCAATTCAGCTACCTCAGAGATTCAAGCACCATACGCATGGAAGGCAAAGGAACAGTGAAGATCACCTTCAACAACGATCTATCTATTTGTGTTCCTAACATCCTTCATGTTCTTTAGTTATCAAAGAACCTGTTACCAGTCTATATGATAACTGATGAGGGCTACACTGTTACTTTCTCATCTGAGCAGTGTACAATACTCGAGGAAGATACTACTCTGACTACATGCACTAGAGTCAGAACTATTTACGTACTCTCTAATTCAGTTGCATTAGCTAGTATCTCTAATAAAAATGTAAACGACATTGTTGTTATGTGGCATAGTCAATTTGGACACATGAATACAAGATCACTTTCTTATATGCGTTGTAATAATTTGGTTGATGGACTGAATTTCCCTTCTTCATTAGATAGGAAATCCTTCTTTTGTGAATCATGCATCTATGGGAAGCACTCTAGAGGCAAGTTTCCAAAATCACATTGCATCAAAACAAAGCATGTATTGGATCTTTTACATAGCGATCTTTGTGGTCCAATGCCAACTCCGTCCTTAGGAGATGCAATCTATTTTCTCACTTTCATAGATGATTATTCTAGATGGTCTACAGTCATGTTTATTAAGCACAAATCTGAAGCCTTTGAATGCTTCAAGAGATTCAAGGCCATGGTTGAGACACAAATGTCTACAAAAGTGAAGGCACTCCGAACTGATGGTGGCGGCAAATACATCTCTAACAAGATGTCCGACTACATGGCTAAACATGGTATTAGAAGACAGTCCACCACTTCCTATTCACCTCAACAGAACAGGATTGCAGAAAGGAAGAATCGAACTCTTCTCAACTCATCCAGATCCATGCTACATCAAGCACACCTACCTGCGAAGTTCTGGACAAAAGTTACTGCCACAACCTGTTACGTGCAGAATAGATCCAGCACCAAAGCCGTCAACAACAAAACTCCTTATGAAGTTTGGCATGGGCACAAGCCTAGTGTTAGCCATTTAAAAATCTTTGGTTGTATATGTTTTGTTCACATTCCTAAATAGCTTAGGAAGAAGTTGGATCATAGGACAAATAATTGTATTTTCATTGGCTATCCTGATGAACATAAAGCTTATAAAATTTATGATCCATCCACCAACGTAGTATTTGCCTCTAGGGATGTAATATTTCAAGAACATACATACTATGATTTCAAACAACCATTGATAAATGATGCTATGTCATTTCATCCTATTTTACGTAGCATGGATTCTTCCAATGTTGATGTTCCTTCTACAGATCCTGCAACTATAACTATAGAAGCCGAGTAGCCAATAGTACCTATCATCATACCAGACCAAACTAGCTCAAGCAGATCTAGAGAAATTCAAGAAGAAGCATCATTGCATCCTGGTTAACCAAACGTCCGCAGATCCTCTTGGACTCGGACAGTTCTTGAGAGGTATACACCTCAATCATTCTGGACTTCATCTGAAGAACCAGAGAGCCTAGCCCAAGCAATTAACTCCAAGGATGTTGTGAAGTGGCAAGAAACTATGGAAAGCAAGTACAACTCACTTTTGACAAATCAGACCTGGACACTGGTCGACTTCCCCACTCACAAGAGAGTTATTGACAACAAGTGGATCTTCAAGAAGAAGATTAACTTTGATGGTTCCATTGCCAAATGGAAAGCACAACTGGTGGCTAAAGGATTCACTCAAGTCCAAGGAGTGTATTATCAAGAAATTTTTAGTCTTGTTGTCAAGATGCAGTCAATCAAGTCTCTGATTGCGTTAGCAGCCGCGAAAGACCTCAAAATGCACCAAATGGATTCAAGACAACTTTTCTCAATTACAATGTCGAAGAGGAGCTGTACACCTTCCAACTGAAAGGATTAAAAGTCAAAGGCCAAGAGCACAAAGTGTGCAAGTTGCACAAAACAATCTACGGTATGAAACAGGCCGCAAGAGCATGGGTCTATAGAATCAACTCTTATCTCATTCAATTGGATTTGCAAACAATTCAGCTGACTGTAATGTTTACTTAAAGCATATAGGCACCAATTTAGTTCACATGGTTCTTTGCTAGGAATGCACATTACTAGAAATAGGCTTCAGAAGAAGATCTATCTTAGCCAGCAAACATATCTAAAAGGCATTTTAGAAAATTTTCATATGTCTGATTGCAAACCCATTGATACTCCCATGGATCCAAGTATAATATTGACTAAATATGCTTGTGCTGATTCTGATAGTGAAGTACTTGACTTAGCGAAGTACCCTTATCATTCACTAATAGGATCTTTAATGTATGCAATGTTGTGTACTAGACCAGATTTAGCATACATTGTTAGCACGTTAAGTCAATTCATGTCTAATCTTAGGATCTCTCATTGGAAAGTGTTAAAGAGAGTGATGAAATATATTCAAGGAAGTTTAGATCACATCTTATGTTATGATGGAAATGCTATCAACCCACTCGTCCTGCAAGGCTATTCCTACTCAGATTGAGGAGGAACAATCTCCACCAGAAAATCTACCTCCGAGTTCTGTTTCAATTTGGTGGGGGACCGATTTTGTGGAACTCAAGGAAGCAGAACTCAAATGCGCTTTCTTCAACAGAGGCAGAGTACATCGCAGCATGCCAAGCTTCAAAAGAAGCTGTATGGATTAGGTTATTACTTCACGATTGTTGGCTGATTATGATGAATCCCCAAGATACTCGGACAAAGCAACTCAAGAGCACCTCTCACCTTAGACCAAGGAAGTCTCTGAGAAGACGAGACAAACGAAGACTGAGAGCTGAGAAATGCTAGTTAGGGATGACAAGCAAGAACTGTGTAAGCCTCATGCTGAATTCCGGAAGATGGAATGACCATGTAGGAACTAGTATTTCTAGGCAAATGTAATAAATGCAAGTAGACCCCTCTTAAAGGAAGTAGAGTGAGCCACCTTTTGATGGTGACCTCTAGCGGAGAGCATTATGCCACTTGTAATTTGTGAAATGTGAAAATTCCACTAGGATGCCACCTAAGGAGCTCTCTTCTTATTTAAGAGGCTCTCTCTTTGTGAAGAGGAGTTTTTTGGTGAATTGTATCAACTCCATGCTAAAATAAGAAGAGCCTCCACGAGTTAGATGCATCCATTGGGCTCCTTGATCATGATGGTTTTCTTGAGTGATGCCCCCATGATCATGCCCTTCCATTTATTGTGTGTGGTTGTGGACTGTAGAGTGGATTAGATTTGCTGCTTTTGTAGAGTGGATTAGCTTTCTTTTCTTGTTTGTGGATTAACTTAGGAACTAGCATTCAAGTAAACTAAACATGCTGGATTGTGGTGTAGATCTTGCATACTCTCTGACATTCTAGTTCTTGATGTTCTTAGGGTGTCCAAGAATCAAAAGGCTGGTTGGTTTCTTGATTCTTGGACTTCTAAAATGCTATAAATTAGTTTCTTGTTTCTTGTTTTGTCAATTAATGCAAGTGTAGCTCAGTGTTAGTCTATTGTAGGATCTGATTCAGTTTGTTTCCAGAGTAGGTAGCTGTTGCGTTCAAAAGAGAACGACCCTGAGTTGTCCTCTGACAGGCAGGACAAAATATACTACAACGTCAATTTGTTCCCTTTTACCTAAGCTGGGCCTTTAAACAAGAACAAATAACTGTAACCTAAGCCCATCGTCTCTGCTGATAGGCAGGAGAAGTAAGTAAAGAAAACAAATAAACAATAGATCCTCTGGAGCGAAAAATCTGTAAACATTTGACTCCGTTGTCACTTGTACTCCACTGCATTCTCCATCAAGAAGAACTGCAACATTGTCCACGTTCAGATCCCTGCAAACAACCTCCCAATCTTTCAACACCTTTGAGTTTCTGCAAACTCGATAGAGCCACATAAATGGCTACATGATTGCCCAAATCCATGGGCTGATAGACTCGCAAATCCGTCGTTAACAAACGTCAAAACAAACCTGGATTTACTTTAGCTCCAAGCTCACGCTCCTCCCGTTCCTCACGCTTTAAATCTCAACCGGAGCCCAGCTTCCAATCTCAATTGGAGGTCAATCTGTCAGATGTCAACCGACGCACTTCCTCCCATCTCAACCGACGCCTCTCAGTGAGATCTCAACTGACACATGCTGTCAAATCTCAACCGACAGATAGTCTCAGATCTCAACTGACACACTCTGTCAATTCTAAACCGATAGCCAGTGTTAGATCTCAACTAACGCACTCTATTGCCCCTCAACCAGAGCACAACATTCACTCTCAACTGAGAGACTATATCTAAACTCAACCGACAAGATTCTATCCATTATGGACAGAAGGAGTTTCTCACCACCGCAACTGACCACACCCCATTGCACCAATCGCAACCATCGCATTCCATCGAAGGCCCAACCATCACACTAACCCTTCCTCTGCATTGCCACACAACAGCCGCATTCAGTCGCAACAATCTACACTCTCCCCACCTTACGGACCACCTCTACCTCAATCCGCCTTCACCCGTAATAGTTGCATTCTATCGCCAATGAACAAACAGACCACCTCCGCCACAAATCCCATCCACCCATTGAGACTGCATTTTGCAGTCGCAAACATCCGCACTCCTCTGCACACAACCTACCTTCTACCTACATCTGCATCATGCCACAGTAGAAACACTCGCATAGCCTTCACCTGCTCTCAGACCGCAATCCATCGCAACCGCATACCATTGTGCCCACCTTCCACCGCAATAAACGCACACAACGCCACCACAATTTGCCCTGAAACGATCACCTCGCATTCCACCGCATCTCATCGACATTACGGCACCTCCCATCTTCCATCGTTGCAACCACATGCCTTTCCATCATGACCGTATACCACCATAACTCCATCTTCCTCTCAATAGACCTTCACACTCCTTCAGTCCCCTCACACTTAAATCTCAATCGGAGCCAAATCCCATCTCTTAGATCTCAACCGACGGCCATTCAATCAGATCGCAACTGACGGTTTTCAGTTAAATCTCAACTGACGGCCCTCAGTTAAATCTCAACCGACGACCCTTAGTTAAATCTCAACTGATGGCTTTTAGTTAAATCTCAACTGACAGCCCTCAGTAGAATCTCAACCGACGACCCTTAGTTAAATCTCAACCGATGGTTTTCAGTGAAATCTCGACGGACGTGTTCGTTCAGATCTCAACCGACAAGCTCAGTGCAATCTTGACCGGAGTACGCGTCATACCTCAACCGACATGTTCACTGAAATTTTGATCGGTGAACGACCTCTTCAACAAACACTTGTTTGGACAGCCAGCCCTTGCTCAAATCTCAATCGACAACCTTGTCTCAGACCTCAACCAACGGCCTGTATCAGATCTCAACCGACGGCCTGTATTAGATCTCAGCCGATGGCCTGCTTCCAATCTCAACTGACAGACTGTATCCGAAGGGTTCCATCACCATCTTAACCGGACCACATCCATGCCAGACCATAACCCTTTCAAACGACGATCACAAACGACGAGTACAATATCCATCAGATACCACACCTTGCCATCTCAACTGTATTTTTCTTGCATCCGCCGTCTGCTATCTTAGTTCGCATCTGACTCCGTCTATCTCTGTTTGCATGTGATGCACTCTGTCTTTGTTCGCCTCCCATGCCTCTACACATGTTTTAATCAGCCACCTAACTACATCCTGCCTTGGAACGCACACAGACTGCATTCATTAGCAGTCTCAAACAGAGCGCATTCACCCATACTACCCGCACTTACACCACAACTGACCGCTTTGCATCCCAGC
>MU832777.1:0-66784 GCA_029204225.1 Diphasiastrum complanatum
GGAATTATTCTGCACAAGAGAGAAACGTTCCGAGCATTCAGTACCCTGCACATTCATTCCATATGAATGGAATGCAATGAGCTCTAATATACAGACCTTATAACTTGAGAATAAAATAACATTCTGTATGAAACCTGGGTATTCTTCCCATGTTCGGTACAAACGGGAACTATGTTTTACACACTAGTTGCAGGATTTGAATGATTAACTTGTAAGGTTTCAACTATGCTTGTGGAAAACAGGCATAAAAGGAACCTGACTTTTTCTAAAACTCCACAAACTGAGGATTTATACTAGTTTGACTTTTCTATTAAAAATGACCGTTCTAGTTTGAAGAACTTCCAAATTTCAAATTTCACCTCAACTCAACAGCAAATAATCTTTGGAGTCTAGAAAAAACTCTTCAAGTTTGTGACGTACTCTAGACAAAAATCAGTGACCTGCAAAGTGTGAATAGAATCATGCACCAATGCCGTATTATGTGAATGGACAATGACCGAGTTCTAGCACTTTAGAATAGTACCTTTCGAAGTATTATGTCAGAATATGCCGATCATCCAACAGACTAGCATCTGTAAAGTGGTCGCATGGTGTTTATGTCAAATCTGGCTCTCTAACTGTCATGCACGGTTCAGGTTGTAATGTGTACCATGCAGTTCCTATATCTATAACAGTCAATTGAGTAAATCAAAAGTTATCACAAGTTTACAACTGCTGGCTATGAACTTTGAGCACCACCCTTGTTCATGCTTATAAACATCTATTTCCGATTTCTTCATCCTTAAGATCAATGTTTAAATTTTGTCAAGTCTACACACTGAAAATGGCTAGTGTGATATGATCACCTTGTGCGCATTTGCGCAACCTACCCACCTGTGCTTAACTGATGTTTTTGCTTGTGATCTGTACATACCCTGTTACTTGCCTCCTATCTGTCTAGTTGCATTCAAACAGCTGTTTTCATGTGGTAAATGTCTCTCTTCTATTTAGATGTGTAAATTCAAATCTAACTCTACTTCATAGTCTTCCCTTCCTCAGCTCTGTTAGTTCCAGGTCAGCAATGATGTGCAAGCTCTGATCATCTGTCAAGAAGTGTTCACCTCAGCCCATAGTTTCCTATTTCAGATTATCATACTTGGTCGAAGTGTGGCTTTCCCTTTTTATCCTATCACTCAAATTTTTTTCTGGAAAATAAAAAAAAAGGCTGTTCTGGGGCAGCATTCCTGGGCAAAAGCCCAGAACGCGTTCCGGAACGAGTCATGCATCTCTGATATGTGTGTGTGCTCAGTGTGTGGGCACGCGTGCGCATGTTTATGTATTTATTTTCTTATTGCTGACTGTAAATTTTTCTCATTAGAAACTGGTTACAGTAATACGAAATTGTTTTTCTATGAAGCTGAACTTTGTCCCTGAATTCCTGATTCAGTTGATTTATCTTGTAGATTACTAAAACCTGTTATGATCTTGGCTTGTCCTTGCAAGATTTTCCCTGCTCCTTATTGTTGTAAAAAGCCGACATTGTGAACCATATGTTCCTGGGTTTTGTTCTATGTGATAATATTGTATAGGGCTTTTGATTGCAGCATATGAGTTTTTCCATGCAATTCTTGTTGAGATCTAATAATGCACAGCCATGAGCTGAATCTGCAGGTACAGATGCCTGTTCTGCATGCCTGCAACAGCGTACTGTATTTACACAGCAAGTTCTTGCTAAGGTTTTAAATCAGCTGGTAAGATCGGTTACATTTAAAGAATATCCAATAGCTTTGCTATTTATTTCAACAATCTGAGGTACTGAAACTTGTATCTCAAATTTACAGATCATTTACCAAAACATAATCACCCTTACTTTCTCCTTAAACAGGTGGAACAAACTCCTCTTCCCTTGCTGTTCATGCGCACAGTAATTCAAGCGATTGGGGCATTTCCGTCTTTGGTATTTTCTACATATATCTTGGTAGTTATATTTGTGTGTTAGCAGTTAAATTAGTTGTGTGAAAATTTGCCAAATCTCTGCATTTTTTGATATGATATTCTACAAAGACTCTTCAAAGATAGAGGTAACTATGGTACCTACATACATAATTGAAAGGAGACTGTGTGTGAGCGAATCGAAGAATAGTCTTTAGTTTTGGAAATAAGAGTTTGTGACTTATTCTCGTTCATTAGTAATTTATTGTTCTGTTATCCAATTATTTAAACATAACGCCACGTGGACCCAGCTCAACGAACCAAGTGAAAATGTTGAAATGTTTGGATGAGGGTTTCTGCAACACCTTCCAAGGCTATTTGATTGGCTTTCGCACTAGAAGTCCCATGGGGTGTAGTTGCAGAAAGTAGGGGCCAACTGATAAAGCTTCAAAAATGTCTCAAACATACGGCAATATTTAAGATCCATCAAAAGAAGTCTATATAAGCAATCATAGTGAGGAACAATATGCTCATTAGTAAGACCATATTGTCCTGTTTCAAGAACATCAATC
The DNA here is from genome assembly GCA_029204225.1 of Diphasiastrum complanatum. Lineage (NCBI taxonomy): Eukaryota > Viridiplantae > Streptophyta > Lycopodiopsida > Lycopodiales > Lycopodiaceae > Diphasiastrum > Diphasiastrum complanatum. The sequence goes on from MU832777.1 coordinate 2,484, forward strand.
AAACCAACAGGTTGATAAAAAGAATTATGAGTCAAAACTGGCAGAAACCTGCTTGTCAAATGCTACATAAAAACTTGGGAAAATTGGTTTTTCCCCACGTTCTGATGAGGGTTCACTGTGGAGTTTGAAATCCTGTAAATCCACGGTAATGCAGGTTGGGTTTTGGTGAATTACATATAAAGTGAGATGGAATAACAACTTCCTATTGTCATAGACTCAAATCTTTGAAATGTGCTTGCATTAAAAGGCACCAACATTTACTTAAGTAACTAGATATCAGAAATTTTTTTGCGTCTAAGCAGTAGCAAGCTTTTGGCACATACCAATGAACATAGAGGTTATTGAAAGCACAAAACGTTCTAAATAATGTGTTGTCATGCTCAATAGGTGGTGATATATTGGGGCCTTCACCACAAGTTATGCTTGATCCTTGCAAAAAAAGCTGATATTATAAACATTATAGACCTTCTTGGCTTGAATACTATGTTATTCGGCTGGAATCCAATGTCCTTGAAAAACTTATATCACCTGCTTCAATCTAAAGCTACACCTGACAAGTCCTTGATTTAACGTAACATTTCTGCATGATTTTGCCAAAGAAAGGCCATATATGTTATAGTTGGTTTTTGTTGGCTTTCAATCACTATTTTGAATATTGGCATCCTTGTGTCATTATCTTGTTTCTTTAGACTCGTTGACATAGTTTTACTTGATTTCGAAAGGTGGATCCAAAATAAGTACATGGATGACATATTTTTAGCTTGAACCTTTTTTTACTATTTCATATGATTACTGATATCCAGATATTACAGAGTTGTGTTGTCTTTTTATTTCGCAGGTTAATTTTGTGATGGAAATACTCTCCAGGCTTGTCAACAAACAGGTAGAAACTTTTGCTTCTTTTTCCAATTTGATCTTCCAAGTTGTTTAAACATTTATAGGGGGGTAATGGGAATATCAAACAAATAGTTGTATGAATTTGTGATGGTTTTAAAGGTGTTGCCTATTCAATGGTCATAGCTACCATTACCAAATCTTGCAGTTTACAATTCTCAAACACTATACAGAAGGTGTGTTATTTGCATGATCCATGATCCATGTTTCTTCCTAGGTGCTATCCCTTGTACAACAAACTTTAAACAACTCCAATCCTCTCTGTTCCTACGGACAATCTGCTTTCAATATGTAGTCCTGTCTGGAAAGGAGAGAAATACTCAAGTATTTAGTGAATAGAGTAGAAGATTAAAAGGCATTGGATCACAACCTATTATGATGAAAATGACCCCTAATTTTTTCTATCTGGGCCTTTCAACCTTGAGGGGTCATTAATTGTCATCCTGGTTCTTGAGGTCATCACTGGGCCAACACGTTAGGAAATTGGAATTTTACAGTTCTACTTGAATTTTCTTTTTTCGAAACATGGAAAAAATTTGATGTTTCAACTTGAACCCTGCTCCTTTTTCTAACTAAAAAACAATTATTGATGTTTTGGAACATAGTTTTAGAGACAAAAAGACTATAGATTTTACATAGCAAAAAAGCAAGCACTCAATACTCTTATCTGAAATGATTGGAAATTTGAATGATTTTGAAGAAATAATGCATTGATATTAGTAGACTGCTTGCATCTTGGGATTGATTCACTCAAAACAACATAGGGAAAAATATCTAAATTAAGTCCTAGTAATTTTCTTTTTTTTTCAACTTAGTCTGAACATAGAATACGTCCTATTACTTGATTGTTTTTTCCAGCATAGCCTCATAAATATAGAAGTAGAGTAAAACCTTGTTATGATTAGTATTAGCTTGACAAATACAGAATAACACTAATTGATGGTTATAATCTTTCAACTTATTCTTAAATGCAATCTGCGTATAAAAAACTATAATTATTTGGATACAGCATCACCACAATCTATTAACAGCTATGGCAACTAGGTAGTTGACAGAGATAATAAATAGCCAAACGGAATTGGCATAAACAATGTTTTGTCTCGAAATACAATCTTTTAATGTGGATCATACATAAAAATGTCCGATGTTAATAAATTTTTTAAGGTGCAGAGCTTTACAAAACTGGATCTCCCTAAACACCAATACTCCAATTTTAATAACTCTGGAGCATGTCTTCAGAACTTTTTGTGAGTGCAACATGGAGTCATGCTTTAGAACTTGAAAATAATGTCGGGCATAATCTTGGCCCTGGCATTGCCTGAGCCTGTGTGTGAGCATGAGCTGTTAGAATAATAAATGTACATGATGTAGAAGCCATAGGTTACTATGACCCAAAAGGTCGAGATCTGTGTAACCATGGTCATTTATATTTTAGGCCCAAGTTAGTATGAAACTAACTTGTAGGGACTCGTGGGTCCACTAGGGGCCTATACATGTGAATTAAGTACCTAACTTGTTATTTGGGGTACTTAATTATTTTATGTAACTTATGATAGCTAGATAGCCATTAGTCAAGTTATTGGACAGCCACCAGTCATGAAGGTAGATAGCCATCTTGGACTACTTATATGTAGCCATTCATTTGTATGAGACACACTTTTGTTAAGCAATCTACTGTTCAAATTCGCTGTCCACAAGTTTCTACAAGAGGGTCATCTAACCATCTCTCTCTTCTCTTTGAGAATACTTTGTGTTAATGAATAGTCTTGATTTTGGATTCCTACATGGTATCAGAGCCATTTTTCAGAATCGATTGCTTGCTTGAGGGCACCCAATAGGCAGCCACATTTCTCCTCTTTTGGTTCATAAAGAATTTTTTTGTGGAGAGAGAACTGTTCGGCTCCTCCTTGTTTTTTGTGCAGGAAATTGCAGGGAAAAGCTTGGAACCTCCTCATTTGGGAGCCAGCAGTAGGGCGCCCATGCTCAACTAGTTTTCATGTGATTGAAATCAGATTACATGCTTCAAATTTCAGATTTTCTTCTTGGAGGAGGGCGCCCATGTACCTTGAAAACAAATGTGTTTTTGACACATTTTTAGTGGCTGAATTTTTTCTGTTTTTGAGCCTTGAAGAAGGTCCTACCATCTGCTCCATTAGCACATTGAGTGTACACCATTTTACCATGTTCTGGTTGTGGTTTTGGCTTCATTGGAAGCCTGCATATTAGTTAGTATTCTGTTATTTTAGTAGAATACAGCCACCTATATCTTCTTGTGAATGAGCTATTGCATGTGGTGTATTGCAATCTATAGTGCTCAATAATTTAGCTTTGATTTTGCTAATTTTTTAGTAGATTTTGGCCTGGAATATGTTTTTCCCATCTACTATTAGCTGAATTTTCAGAAATGGCTAAAGAACTGAATCTATAGGTTCTTTGTTCAATGAAGATAGGTTGGATGGAACTAATTTCTCCTTGTGGTGCTACATGATCAAAAACCTCTTTATTGCTAAAGGTTTGTTTGAAGTTGTAAGTGGTGATGAAGAGAGGCCACCTAGTTTGGCACCTACTACACCGTCAAGAGCTACTTCTTCAACATATGTGGAGGTGTCTCCCGAAGAACAAAAGAAGTGGGATCGACGTGACGCACAAGCACATTCGGTCATAGCGCTATCCGTGAAGAGATCAATCCTACCTCACATTCGATCATGCAAGACTTCCAAGAGTGCTTGGGAAGTACTTGCCAAGATGTTCCAAGTGAAGAATACAGCGAAAGTGCTTTTTCTACGTAATCGACTCTCAACATTGAAGATGCAAGATGATGATACGCTTTCAAATCACTTGATGAAGATCAAGGATCTTCGTGAAGAGCTTCTTAGCATTGACGAAATTGTCGAGAACTTTCAATTTGTTTCAATTACTCTTAATTCACTTCCTCATTCCTATCTTCCATTTGTGTCTACTTTAAGCATATCTCTTAGGGGACAACAAATCTCCTTTGAAGAGCTTGTTGGCTCCAAGAAGAGCAAACAAGGATTAATTTTGGTGAACAAGAAGATCAAGCCTTCTTCACCAAAGGCAAAGGCAAGGGCAAGTGGAAAGGTAAGCCTTCTTCTTCCAAGGATCAAAAATCCAAGGAAGGCCAAGATCAAGGATCCAAAAAGAAGGGTAAGTGCCATTATTGTAAAAAGTTTGGGCACCACATAAAGGAATGTAGGAAGCAGCTTACTAAGGAAAAAGAGAAAGGTATTGATACAAATACAGCCATGATTTCATTAGAACATCAAAAGGAGGATGATTCTTTCATTGGTGATTTTGCTTTTGTCACTAACAATCTCATTTCTAATCAAAATGAGATTTCTACCACTTCTTGACTTGCTGGTTTTTCAGCAGAAAACAACACTACTTCAGCTTTGTAGGTTGCTGTTTTTTCTTCCATTGATTGGGTGATTGATAGCGGAGCTACACGCCATATGACTCACCATAGAGACGTCCTCACAAAGCTTATGAAAATCAAAGATGGAAGCAAGGTTCAAGGTGTTGACAACACCTCCTATCCAATTAAAGGCATTGGATCTATACCACTCATTCTTCCCAATGGGGAAGAAAAGTACATTCGAAATGTGCTTTATGTTCCTAAGATTAAGAAAAATCTCATTTCGGTCTCTACAATCATGAATCAAGGATTGATTGTAGAATCTAAAGAAGACAAATGTCTTATAAAAGACCCAAAGAGATCACTTCTAATTGTTGCTTTGGGAACATTGCGAGGAGGTTTGTTTTTGTTGGATATTTATGAACCTAAAGCTTTGGCATCCTTTGGTCTTGTTGCTACTAATTCACATGCATTGGAGTTGGCTAAACTATGGCATGCGAGGTACGGGCACCTCAATTTTGGAAGTTTGAATATGTTGAAGAAATTCAACATGGTGGAAAGCATTCCAAATATGGAGCATCCCAAAGGACATGTATGCGAAGGATGCGTACTTGGTAAGTTTCAACGGAAGCCTTTTCCTATTGATGGGACTATCAAAGTTGGTGATAGGTTTGTCTTAATTCATAGTGATGTATGTGGTCCAATGAGGACCGAATCCATTGGTAAATGCAAGTATTTCGTTACTTTTATTGATGATTTTTCAAGGTTTACATGGATCTTTCCTATGAAGGCAAAATCTGAAGATTTTCAACGCTTCAAAGATTTTCTAGCTATGATAGAAAATCAATTTGGGCATACTTTGAAGATACTACGTACCGACCGAGGAGGGGAATACATTAAAAGTACGTTCGACACGTTTCTTCAAAGCAAAGGCATTCTACATCAAATGACTACACCTTATACACCGCAACAAAATGGTGTTGCTGAGAGGAGAAATTGCACAATCATGGAGATGGCTCGTTGCATGCTTAAGGCAAAGGGCGTTCCCTACAAGTTTTGGGCTGAAGCGGTTATTACGGCGGCATACATTAGTAATCGGTGTCCGACTAAAGCCTTGAAGATTTTGACTCCTTATGAAGTTTGGTATGGTAAGAAGCCATCGGTTTCTCACTTTCGCACTTTTGGTTGCATGGCTTATGCGTTTATTCCCGATAAGCTAAGATCCAAACTAGATCATAAAGGAGTAAAATGCATTTTTATGGGCTATAGTAGTGAAAGTAAAGGCTATAGATTGTTTAATGTGGATACTAACAAAATCACAGTGAGTCGTGATGTTCATTTTGATGAGAAGAACTCCTATGATCTTGCGCCCATTCATGTCTATGTTGAAGTGTTTCCAGATTTGGTATCACCATCTAATGTTGAAGAGGAGGGACTGCCATCATCCTCTAATGGACTGCCCACTGGTTCTTCAAGCGAACAGCCCATAATTCAACAAGAGGAGCAGATTCATGAAGAGGAACGGCCTGTTGAAAACTTTGGACAACATAGTCCAATTTCAGAGCACTTTGGATAGCAAAGTGTTGACAGTTCAGATCACTTTGGACAGCAAAGCGTTGATCAAAGTAAGGCTGTTGGACAGCCTAAACCAGTCCCTAAATGGCTGTTGCAGACTTTGCAGGACAACAAAGTGAACCGCTTCTATGAAGGGAAGACTCATGCCTCATCTAAATCAGTAGAATTTGCTGATTTTTCTGATTTTGCTCTTACATCTATTGAGGATATAGTGCAATAGAACCTGTTTTTTATGAGCAGGCCATAGGAGTAAAATGTTGCGAGGACGCGATGAAAGAGGAGTATGACTCACTCATAAAGAACCAAACATGGGTTCTTGTTGATCTTCCACATGGAAAGAAAGCAATTGGCTGTAAATGGGTTTATAAGATCAAGTACAAGTCCGATGGTATTGTTGAAAGGTACAAGACAAGACTTGTTGCCAAAGGTTATGCGCAAAAGGAGGGCATTGATTATGAGGAAACTTTTGCACCTACCGCACGAATAACTACCGTAAGGATAGTCACTGCTTTGGCTGCCCATCATGGTTGGCGTATGCACCAACTTGACATAAAGACAGCCTTCCTCAATGGTGATCTTAATGAGGAAGTTTACCTTCAGCAACCTGCTGGTTTTTTGGTTGTAGGCCAAGAAGACAAAGTGTGTCTTCTCAAGAAGGCTCTCTATGGACTAAAATAAGCCCCAAGGATGTGGTATCAAAAGATACACACATACTTTGTGATCGTGGGTTTTAACAGTCCTAGTGAATCTACGCTTTATGTCATGCATACATCTGAGTTTATCATCATCATTTTGCTATATGTTGATGATATTATCATTATGGGTAGTAATGAACAATATATTGCAGCCTTAAAATCTGATCTTGCTTCAGTTTATGATACATCAGATTTAGGCCAATTGCATTTCTACTTTGGTCTTGAGTTTTTGCAAGGAAAGGTTGGAATCTTCATTACCCAACAACGGTTTCAGATTTTGAAGCGTTTCAAAATGGAAGATTGCAAGCCGGTTGCTACACCAATTGAGACGGGCCTGAAGTTAAGTAGCGGTTGGAAGTCTCATTTACTTATGCAACTCAAGACCAGACATATCTTATAGTGTTTCCCTCATGAGTCAATTCATGCATGCTCCGTTGACATCACATTGGAAAGCATTGAAGAGGATCCTTCGAGATCTTCAAGGAAGTAAAACACTTGGTCTGTTTTATCCTTCTAGTGATGATGCATGTTTGGCTGGTTTTTGTGACTCGGATTGGGGTGGAGATCAAGACACTAGACGCTCTACTAGTGGTCATTGCTTTTTCATTGGAAATTTTGCAGTTTCTTGGTTAAGCAAGAAGCAGCCCACCGTTGCTACATCCTCAAGTGAATCAGAATATAGAGCAACGTTTTCAGCCACTACGGAGTGTATATGGTTGAGACAATTACTTGTCGATATGAAGCATGGCCAGCCCTCAGCAACTCTCCTATTTTGGGTCCACTAGGGGCCTATACATGTGAATTAAGTAACTAACTTGTTATTTGGGGTACTTAATTGTTTTATGTAACTTATGGTAGCTAGATAGCCATTAGTCAAGTTATTGGACAGCCAATAGTCATGAAGGTAGATAGCCATCTTGGACTACTTATATGTAGCCATTCATTTGTTTGAGACACACTTTTGTTAAGCAATCTACTGTTCATATTGGCTGTCCACAAGTTTCTACAAGATGGTCATCTAACCATCTTTCTCTTCTCTTTGAGAATACTTTGTGTTAATGAATAGTCTTGATTCTGGATTCCTACATGAGCATGATCTTTGAGTAGAGCATTGGGGTGTATACTAAGCTTCTTCTTCTATCTCTGACACAAGTTCATCTAAAACTCCTTGTCACTCTTCTTCCACTCGAATGGAGGTGTGCAAATATGTGGATGAGACAATGGAACTTATCTCATTTCTCAACCACAACCTTCAAATTTGCACCGAGAGGTGGGCATTGGACAAACTAGTGGAAAAGCAGAGTACTTGTCCTTGGAAAGAACTATTTGTGAAAGGGCTTGGCCAATACGGTCTATCAACTTGTAGGTCATTTGCAAGGTGCTATACATGATCCACCATGTCAATGGCAATATAAGTGAAACAAGGCATTGTGACTAGCCTCTCCTCCTATCACACATACAAGAAGCACTCCCAAAGTACAAGGTGGTAAGCAGATTAAGTAGGTGTGAGCTTCTTTAGGTGTGAAGCATACGGAATGCGTGTGGCTTCCTCATCATGAAAGTGACAGGGGACATAGTAAATGTAGTGGTAATCTGCAACACCTAATTGAGGTGACCTATGTTGTGCATGAGGATAATAGATATCAATGCAATGGGTGCACATATAAAGGTCGAAACTTTCTTGTGAACACCCATGGCCTTACAGTGGGTGGCATTGTCAATAACCGCTTACATTGTTTTGATTGAGCCAACCTCCAAAAGTGCAGCTCTTTATGTGCTCATAGATGACTTAAACAGACACATTTGCAAGACATTCCTATGGACCTCTATTGGAACCCGAGACTTTAGTTTCATTATTGGCTTCACTGATCTCTCCCAAGTACAAATGAATAGTATTTTGAACTTGCTTGAGTAGAACCTTTTAGGCTTCTAGTAACACCTCCATTTGGACCAGGCTTGATGACATTAGCAATGTTTAATGTGTGGAGGTTTTTGGCTCTTGGGTAGCTCTCTCTTGGTGCGAGCTTATATTTGGGTGGTGAGTTTACTAGCAACCTGTTTAGTGTATTAGATCAAGCAAGATGGTTCATAAATGTGGCACACAGGAACAAAGGTATACAAGAATCATGTAAACTTCAAACCTTCGTGTTTGGGTTGTTCCACATATCCTAGTTCTTGTATAAATTTTTTGTTTCTGTATCCCTTCTAAGCATGGTGAATGTCCATCATTTGCTACAAATACTGCATTTACATATTATGCATGGTTGCTGCCTCGTACATTAGTTCATATTGTACGTGTTATGCTTCTAACTGTCATTTAACTTCTCCTTGTATATCTCTTGCTCCACGGTCTAGAATATATATCCATCTAGCTCTGTTACGTCAAAAGAAGGGCAAAGAGTAAATTGAGGATTATCAGTCGTAAAAAAAAGACTCTGAATCCGTTTGGCAAAGCTTTACTTGTTCTTATTTTTTCAGATTTGGAAATTTCCTCAGCTCTGGGTTGGCTTTCTCAAATGCGCAAATCAGACAGCACCTGATTCGTTTCATGTTTTACTCCAGGTATTGAGGTGCCAGATCACCTCCTGAAATTAGAGTTCCAAAATCATGTTTTTAGCTTAATGCTTTTCTCCTTGTCTGGGGAGTAAGTGATGTCGAGTCTCTTGTTCAGCAATGCTCACATTTGCCTTATGATTTTCCTTTTTATAGTTAAGACAACCATGCTGATGTGAAGCATAGTCCTTATTCATAAAACTTAAGTGAATCTAAATGAAGATCATGGAAACGATCATGACTTGAGCCGGAAATTGTGTGAAACAAGCGCAGTCTCTTCAGATTGTGCTTTTAGGACGAGTTACTTCATCTAAACCCCCATGATTTGTATGTGGCTTTTGAATCTGTTTTCAGCTGCCTTCTGCCCAGCTGGAAAATGCATTGACAAAGTTTCCAAGCTTAAAATCTCCTCTAGCAGCTCATGCAACTCAAGCACACATCCGTTCAACAGTACCAAGGTCATTCAATTCTTCAAAATGTTGGTTTGGATGCTTTAATTCAAAGCTGCGGAGTCAGTCAGTCATGTACAGTGGACAACCTGCCTAGTGTTTTTTGGCTTGTTGGTTTCCAAATCTTCTTCAAGTGCTATATCAAACTTTGTTTCTCTTGCAGATCATCACTTCTAGTTTTAGGAGTGGCTCAGGAAGCTGCAGCCACAGATAACAATACCACAACTATTCAACAATCTGGGGATTCGTCATCAGCATTGAAATTGGCAACAGAACAAACAGTAGATGCTGGAGCCAAGAGTAGCCAAGGATAATGTCATGTAAAATGTCTATAGGATAAAAATTAATTATTTTTGACATTCCTCATCAATAAAGTAGATATTTCTAAGTGAAGGACATCTTGTTCCTTTGTACATTATTTGAGGCGCTATCTCATTTGTGGCTGCAAACCGCTATTGTTGGCTTGATAATTTTGTGATGAATAACGTTCATGCAGCATAGTCGATTGACAGACATTTTTCTTTCACGATACTTTAGCTTTCTGCGCTTTGAAAAGAAAATCTGCACATAATTCATCTTCACGTTCATTGCGCTAAAGCAGAAAAGGTTCATCTCTAATATAATCGATCTGCTTGAGGGTTTGAGGGTGATGAAATTTTTTAGAGCTTTGATAAGTTGCTGCAATATGAGGAAATGGTCTTGACCCATTTCTTTGTAGATGCATTTCATTGGTAGTTCTAGTGTGCATTATTATGTGTAATTTCATGGATAGATACATTGTGCAATGATAGATCTAATTTAAATGTGCTTTTTTTGTTAGATCCAAATGTTTATTTTGTGCCAATGAGTGTCAAACGTCAAACCTCAAGGAGGACTGGTTTTTGCCAAGGCTTTTTTTTTTTTTGTGTTTTTTAAGAGTTCTTTCAGTGCCATCAAAACCAGTTCATGCCGATGATCATAAATGACTATGGGGGTATTTGATGGACTCGTGTGTCCCATTAGATTGATAGATGTTATAAGGGTATGTGGCAATTTGTAAAGATGAATTTTTGTTCAGTTGAAAACTCTATGAATAGGCTTAATATCAGAGTTCAATAATTTTGAGAATTGCATTATTGTATATTTATGGAAGTTATTGGCATGCATTCAATGTTGCATTGAGATCCATCAAAATTAAGCTATAATAACATAATGTAGTATGTGGCCTCTCCATTGATTAGTATTTGTCGTTAATTACCTACAATAAAATAGCCTACATCAACCAAAGAGGAAAACAAAGCCAGTGGAGGTTTTCCTTATTTATTGATGAGGGTATGCTAACATTTGTTGGGTAGTGCTTGAAATTTTGAGTCAGTTTATTATCCTTTTTGTCAAAAAATTGCACAATGTCACTTTAGAAAACCTATCACCACAATTGGACAACTAGAAGGACATATTAATTCCTATGCATTTCTAAAATGGGAATTTGTTATTTTTTTAAATATGGAACTATCAAATGTTATTACTATTGACTATGGAATATGTTAGAAATCAATTTGATTTGATTCATTAGTATAAGCTTCAAATGTGATACTGTAATTAGTGTATAGTTAGTTAGATTTACTGTATTCAGTTCTGTTCGGGACGTGACTCTAGAAAACAGAATCCATGGCTTCCACCTGGATTCTGTGCTTTCGGTTCACGAAGAAGCACCTATATAGTGTTTGTTAAAGTACTTGCTATATTGGGAGACATGTTCCGAGTTCGTCGGTCGAATTTGGCCATATCAGGTTCAACTTTAGTTTGGTAGGTGGTAGTCCAATTTTAAGAGTTGATGGCAATTGCATAGGCCTGTAAGGTCCTGCTTTTGAGTCGGTATACGCCGGTCATACCTCGGATTAGGAGTTGTGAATCTCCCATAATTCGGAGGTTGCCTATAGTTTGCGCAACTCGCATGGTCATTTGTAGACCGATTAGTGGGCTTTGTATCCGGCAGTGTTGTTCATGAATCCTTTCCCTAATAGGACTCCTATACTGGCTAGTTCAGTCGCATTGGGATTCTGCAATACTGCTCCTATGACACCTTCTCTATTCAAATGTCTGCAGGCTCCGTCTACCTTCAACGTATACGTCCCAAGTTCTTGGGTGAGTTCCATATCACAACAATAATCTTTTTGTATTTTTCTCGATTTTATGAATTTTTGTTTTGGTTTTTCGCACCCTTTCATTTAGTGTATATGTACAAGGTCCGACTAAGGACAATTTTGATTTTGTGAGTGTTCCCCGTATTCGTGATGTTTCTAGGTCGTTCACTCCAATACCTGAAAAGGTGAACATGAAAAGGTGTTACATACTGTACAGGCGACTTCGGCTTCTCTTTAACTACGGTAAGCTTTTATCTTGTTTATGTTGGTTCGGTGCTTAAAAATTTCACTGTTCTACTTGGCTAGCTTAACCGTGTTATTTTCATACAGCTTCACTATTAGATATGGACCGCTCCAGCATGGCCCCAACTTTTGAGGCATCAGCTCGTGTCTAGCATCATAGAACAACACTAACTGCCCCTGTCTGAACTGGTAATCGCGCATGTTCCTATCATGAATCTCCTTCATGCGTCTTTTGTGGGTTTCTTGGTGATTTAAAGCAGCTATCCGGTGCTCGTCCAAGTCTTGTAAAGTGTCCAGTCGGTGCTATATTGATTCTTTCTCTCCTAGGTCGTGCTTCATGGAAAACCACAAGGATGGGAGCTCTATTTCCATTGGCAATACACATTCTTGGCCATACACCCGAGTACAGTTTTTTGTCCCAATCCCTCTGTCGGTCTGATACAGTTTTCCTTAGTATACCCACTAGTTGTTTGTTCATGCTCTCAGCTTGACCATTGGCTTGCGGGTGCTAGAGTGTGCTTTTCCGGTGCTTGATCGTCAACTGATTGGTCAAGGCTTTGATAGTTTTGTTTAGGAAATGGGTACCCCTGTCAAAGATGAGTTCTCTGAGTGTACCAAACCGGCCTATCACCTGTTCTAATAAGAACCAGGCGGTTTCTTTTGCATTGTCTTTGGCCACAGCCCGTGCCTCGGCCCACTTTGTGAAATAGTCAGTGGCCACTATGATATAATGTTTTCGGCTAGATGAAGCTGGGTGTATTGGGCCAATGAGGTCGATGCCCCATTTTGTTTGAAATCTAATCCGATTGTTAAACAGGAAAACCTATTCAGATCACCAATCTTAAAATCCATTTGGATCTGAGATATCAAAGAAAATAACAAAAATCGGTCAAATCTGTCAGATTTGGTCAAAAAGAGGCAAAAAGCATCATCAGAGCTTAGAACTTTTTATCCTCTTTCAAGAAACCTTCACCGAGTTGCAAACACCTTCATTTTTGTTCATAGAACCTTCAGTTTGAAGGGCAAAGATTAATTCCCAACAGATTTTCAGAAACATTAGAGAAACCGTCAAAAAACACCAAAAAATCATCAAAACCCTAAAAATACAAAAAATCAACCTTCGTCCAATTCACCATGCTTAGAAGTGATTCAGATCTATCTACTGCCAGGTCGGCGAAGAATAATACCAAAAATAAAAAGGGTTTCAGAGGATCAGTTGTCATATTGCCATATTTTTGTCAAAAAAGTCACTTTTGTTGCAAAATTACCAATATTACTCTTGATCCTTCGCCAAGTTTCCAAAACATTCTATTTATAGAAAAATACTATTTTTGAGTTCGACGAAGATTCTTTTTGATCAGATCATAGAAAATCTTGAATTTTACCCTCACCAGACAACATAAACTGTATTTCCTTATGTCAGAAACCTTCGCCTGGTTTTTCATAATTTTATCTGTATCAAATCTTTCACCAGAGATGTCGACAAAGGTTATTTCTCAAAAAATTGTCAAAAAAGTTGTTCAGAGAGTTTTTTTCAAAATAGCATTGTTTAACCTTCGTCGAGCCAACCTTCGCCTAGTGAACCTTCGCCAGTTTTAGTTTCTGATTTTCCAGATCAAGTCTCTGTCAAAATTTGGATCAAATCTAATATATTCTGAATTGGATTATGAGAGATTTATCGTTTCTGAGAAGTATCGATTGATCGAATTTCGGAAAGCAAGTCAAAGAATGTAAAGATCACTGTAGGTATTGCTACAATATTCTCAAATTCCTGGCTCAGTATATCTATATGCTGGAAGATCTGCACCTAAAACTAAAATTATTGCTTCAATCTTGCAAGTTGTGACAAACAATACCATTTTTTTATCATATAGAGTCAAATTCTTGAAAAAGGGAATAGATCTAGCAGATTTGATTTGAGATAGTTTTTTGAAAAAATCTAGATCCAATCTCATTGTCTGCCTGATCTAAATTTGTAAAGATGGCTACCCTTGGAGCTGCTCCTGGAGGTGCTCCACATGAGGTCAATCCAATTATTGTTAGAAGAGCACCCCAATTGGATCTATCCAAGTATAATGGATTAATAGATCCAGTCAGATCTATGCTGAATCCTGTGGGGTCTATGGTGAGATTTATCCTCAAGATAAACTTAAGCTGTTTCCTATAGCTTTAACAAGCGTAGCACAAGATTGGTACTATAACCAAGATGAAATGGAGCGTAAAGATTGGGAGGTTGTTAAACGAGCCCTTATTTTGTCAGGTCTACCTAAACATATCAGACGTGAGCTGAAACACCATAATGAGTATGCACTTTTGCAAAATGCTATGGACGATGCAATTCGGGAGGAGGATGAAGATTCAGATGATGAGCCGAATGTCAGTATGTTGTCTTATACAGCAGGGCAGACTACTACGACATCCACCACTATTGCATAAATAAATGCCAATGCTACTGCAGAAATGATGCTCAATGAGTTCGAGAAACTTGGGAAGACCCAGCAGAAATAGATGGAAAAGTAGCATTTGCAATTTGTTGAGAAGATCAAAGCATTGGAAAATTTCCATGGAGAAGCAAACAAGGAACTTGAGAAGTTTCCTACCAGGGAAAATATCTGGTGTTCTATTTGTACATGAAATCACATAGTGAACGAGTGTCCTCAATTGAAAAAACGAATGGAAATCAATGTTTGCCATCTATGTAATTCACCTGACCATGAGATTGCTTTTTCCAACTTCAACCCTCGGATAATTCAACAACGGTATGCCCAGATGGGATATCGAGAACCACAGTATGAAGGAAATCCATCAGCAAGACTACGACAATCTACTCTTGGATACCCGAAACGTTTAGCTTTGCCAACCCCACCAAAACACTCCGCTCCTCCTGCCAATTTGATGAAACCAGAACCTTACGGAAGCAATGGAGCTATGGTAATGATCAAGAAGGTGGATCTTCAGAACAATATGCCATTTATGCTGCCGCTCAACAACAAGCCTCGCGAAGTTGGACCAGAGCACCACTTGGATGCTTTGCATGTGGAGAAAATCATAGAGTTGCAGAATGCCTAAATAAAGAAAAATTTGTACCATTCTATCGTGATTGTGGATATGGGCATTGCTATAAAGACTGTCCATCAAGACCGAAGCCACCACCGGCTACAACACCTATAAATTTGATAACAATCAAGCAAGGATCAGTAGCTCAGAATAAACCAAGTGCACCCTTGATGGTGGCCACCAGAGCACAAAAGCAAAAAGAACCAATAGTGAATCCAGTACCTGCTGATTCTATACCATTGAACGATACACCAACAACATCGAGAGTCTATCCAAATCTTAATGCAGAAAAACGAAGATATCAGGATATGAGACAATGGATTAAACATCTGCAAGAATCTATTGGATAAAGGCAAAAGAAAAGTCAAGAATGATTCTTCAAGTCAGACTTCCAGCAAGACATCATCGTCTAGGAAGTCTTCACTTGTGAAGAAAGAATTATCATCTCAAAAATCATCACATCCACGATCAGTTCCTGCTAAGAAGGCTAAATGAAGATCCAAGACAAGTCCTTTCGAAAAAGAACAAGCAAATGTAGTCCAGCATGATATGCCAGAGCATTTTAAACATTATACACTGGATGATGTGGTTATTATGCTACCTAAAGCACATCATAAACCTGAAGAACACATACCGGAATCTAAAGAGGTTTATGATGGCCCAACTAGGACGCAGCCAATGAATCTTGCCGAACCAGGAGAACCAAAAAAGATTGTACAAGTGGGATCACAACTTACTCCTGAACAGTATCAAGCACTCCGCTTGTTACTTATTAAGTATCAAGATTTCTTTGCATGGACTTATCAAGATTTGAAGGGTATTCCGACATCAGTGATTGAACATACCATACCTTTAGTACCTGATGTAGTTCCAAAGATTATAAAGTTCTATCGCTGTAATCCTAATGTGGCAGATCTGATAAAGAAAGAACTTCAAATATTGCTTGACGCCGATTTCATTTATGAGATCGAGCACACTGAATGGATTTCACTGATTGTCATTGTTCCTAAGAAAAATGGAAAATTGAGGATTTGTGTGAATCTCGAGGCATTGAATAAAGTGACACTAAAAGGATCACTTTCCGTTGCCTTTTACTGAAAGCATTTTGGATCGCCTTGCTGGAGAGGAAGCTTATAGTTTCTTGGATGAATTTAGTGGCTACAACCAAGTTAAAATTGCACCTGCCGATCGCCACAAAACTGCATTTGCAACTGAATGGGGCACCTATGCTTACAAAGTAATGTCGTTTGGACTGTGTAATGCACCAAGTTCATTCCAAAGAGTAATACAATCTGCTTTTAAAGATTATCTGTAGAAATTACTTGAAATTTACTTGGACGACTTGGGAGTTCATAGCACAGATACAGACCACCTGGATCAATTGGAGAAAGTATTTGAAAGATGCCGCAAATATTAGATTTCTCTAAATCCAAAAAAATGCCAGATATGGGTTTCGCACGGAGTTGTGCTTGGACATGTGATATCAAGACATGGTATTGCCACAGATTATTCTAAGGTCAAAGTTATTGTGGAATTGCCACTGCCAGCAACAATTCGAGGAGTTTATGTGTTTATGGATCATGTGAACTACTATCGAATTTTCATTATCTTCTTTGCGGATTTAGCATGACCTATATACAAACCAACTATTGTTCCTATTTGGACAGTAGAGGCGTTAGAAGCCTTTGAAAAGTTAAAAAAAGCATTAACTTCAATACCAATATTGCATTCTCCAGATTGGACGATAGAGTTTCATGTTCATACGGATGCCTCAAAATACGCCATTGCATCAGTTTTGACGCAGCCATGTGACTATAAGAAGGATTTTCCTATACGATTTGCAAGCAGACAGCTTACAGATCTAGAAAAGAATTATTCAACAACAGAACGTGAAGCGCTAGCCATGATTTTTTCTGTTCGAAAATTTTGTCACAACCTCATGGAATACAGATCATCAACCGTTACTTTACTTGGTAAACAAGACATGCAATACTGGACGTATTGCAACATGGTTATTATTATTGACTGAATTTGACTTTCGGATTGTGGTTCGGAAGGGAAAGCAACAATATTTAGCCGATCACATTTTGCGAATTGAATCCGCACCAGTTAATACTGAAGTGGATGATGAACTGCCAGATGCTGCGTTGTTCTATGTTGAAGCAATACCTGAGTGGGCGGCAGATATCGTTAAGTACCTGATGCTAGGACAACCGAATGACTCTTTCACAAAAGTACAGAAGAGACAATTGATTCATAAGGCTCAACCTTATCAATTAATTGCAGGACAATTGTACCGTCGTGGATCAGATAATATTTTAAGAAGGTGTGTTTTACCATATGAAGTACCAGATTTAATCATGTTTTCATATGATGGCATTGGTGGAGGACCCTTCTCTACAGATATTATTGTTAGCAAACTTTTGCAATCCGTTGGTGGCCTACGCTTCATAAGGACACAAAAAATTTTATTCAGACATGTGGTGTTTGCCAGCGAGCACGACGACCTACTCGACAGAATTATGAACCCTTGCATTCGGTTTTATCACAAGCACCGTTTGAAAAATGGGGACTGGATTACGTTGGTCCTATTCATCCTGCCGCGCAAGGATCTCAGGCCCGATACATTATCGTCGCAATTGATTATATGACCAAGTGGGTTGAAGCCAAAGCTGTCAAAGTGGCTGATGCGAAATCTAAGGCCAAGTTTCTATATGAAAATATTATAATCAAATTTGGATGTCCGATCGAAATTGTCAATGATCGGGGTACATACTTTGTTAATAAAAAAATAAAGTGTTTACTGGAAGATTTTTTCGGTATACACAGATTTAGTACTCCCTACTATCCCAGAGGGAATGGCCAAGCTGAATCTTCCAATAAGATTCTCTGCACCATTTTGACAAAGACGGTTGAAGCAAGTCGGTCCGATTGGGAACATAAACTATATGCAGCATTATGGGCATTCAGAACCGCTTACAAAAATAGTACAAATCAAACACCTTTTCAGCTGGTTTATGGTCAAGATGCTGTTATGCCAATTGAATTTTTAATCCCATCTTTACGCATAGCAGCCACAGAATGATTGAATGATGATATGTCCCTACAACTCCGTCATGAAGCGTTGCACAAATTATGTGAAACCCGATTGATGGCAGTTCATGCCTTAGCAGCAAAGAAAGCCTGCCACAAGGCATGGCACGATCGTCGATTGCACAAAAAAGATCTGAAAGCAGGAGATCTTGCATTGATGTACAAAACCAAGCTGATTAAGGGTAAGTTGAAGTTTACCGGTGAAGGCCCATATAAAGTGAAGGAAATCCTGAACTATGGCGTAGTAATTCTTGAGCACTTGGATGAAAAAACGATTCGATACTCCGGTAAATGGCAGCCGATTACGCAAGTTTTGGCAGCCTGCTCCACCAGTTCAACAAGCCTGATCTCAATATATTTTTTTATTTTATTTGTTTTTCAATTTTTTGTTTTCAATATTTAATTTGCTGACTTTTTTTGGAAAAAGACAGTTAAAAAAAAAACAAATAAATAAATAAAGACTGATGAGCAAAAGTCAGGAAGTCATCAGCATAAGAAAAAGTAAGGACAATCTTTTTTATGGACAATGACTTAGAAAATCACTGATTTGGGCAGATTTGGCCTAATACAGTACCAGAAACCTTCGTTGATGACTGTACATCCACCCTTGATTTATCTAAATTGAGGTGGGCAATTCTTGACAAGATACAATCCAATTTTTGAGTCAGGCGAATGTTCAGTGATATGTCATTTTGGGAACCTTTGCCGAGCATCCTAATCTCATTATGAACCTTCGCCGACCTGCTAGATGATCTTAAGATTCAGATTGTGAAAAAATGCATTTATGACAGTACCTGGGCGAAGGACCCTCCTGGGCGAAGGTTCATCCTTCGCCAGCCCTGGAAAACGTTTGCCTGATAGGTTCAGATCCTTAGAAACCGTCGCCGAGATTTTTATAGCCTATTTTTACAATACTGCAGATGCCTACAAATTTTTATTCAGAATTGATCAGCCAAACTACTATTCAGCGTAATGGACCCACCAAATTCACATATAAGTTGGCTGAATTCGATTCATTCCTCACTTGTGCTAGCGAAGCTCTTGTGACCAAAGCCTTCCAAATTTCTTGCATTGCCTTCTGATACACTTTTACGTGTTTATAATTCCTTTTCTGATCATCATGTCTTCTACCGATACTTCCCAGTCTCCGCGCTATACTATTCATCGTGATGTCCCATCTGCAACGGACATCATGATTCTTCCTAGCACAAGCATGGTCACTCAGTGGATGACCCTTGCGGAGCCTCTACTCACTGCAATGGGTATTCATGAGAGAGCCTTTTCGGGCCGTATCAATATGGATTTCATCACTCTTGCTTTTAGTACGTGGAAGGAAGAGAAATCTGAATTCTATATCACTTTTCAGGGAGCCACACACAAGGTGCGCATCATTGAGGCCGCCCTTGCAGCCCTAGGAATATCATATGGTAAACAGGCCTCACCAATCACAAGCACGCCAAACAGGCCATCAAGCCATTTATTGACCTCACCAATGATCTGCACTGGACCAATGATGGCTAGCTTTTGGAAGCCATCACTGAGCCTTCCATCCACGCAGTTGCCCAGCTATTGAATAATTTCCTGATGGTTGGCAACCTCAGAAAAGACCGCATCACATCTCAAATCCTTCACAGGATAGTGGAATCCCACACTAAGTTGGCCAAAGCCCCTCTTGAACCATATAATTGGTTCAAGTCTGTTTCTGGTGAGCTCAAACGAGTATTAAGGCCAATACTAAGCAGCAGTTTGCTGCTGGCTCTTTATTGGCCCTTTTAGCTGCTTCTCACTTAGAAAACAGAATCCATGGCTCCCACCTAGATTCTATGCTTTTGGTCTATGAAGAAGCACCGGTAGAATCATCCCATCAGGCCTCAAGCTCTCATAGTCGTCGTCATCCACGCAGCGAGATCGTAATTACTGACTCGCCTTCCGCGTCACGACGTCGCACTAGGCATACCTCGTCAGTTGCGCTTCCACCCCCTACTGTTGTTTGCACTGAACTTCCCATCCCCGTAGCCTCTGATGCTTCTCTCGCCTCTGCTCCCATACAAGGACAGTCTGTGACCATTGGGCCTACCATTCCCATCACAGCTACCCAGGCCGCCTCACTCCCGCACACCAAAGCCACCTCATCCAACACACAACTCTTTATGGATATTTTCAATGATTCCGACCCCCTTGGGGCCACCAAAATCTTTGAAATGCTCCAGAGTCCAGCACCCTTTGAACCCCAATCATGAATCTACTATTGGTGTTGAAGATGCCAGCCAGAAACCTCACACACAAGGTAGCCTAGCCACACTTCAGGTCAACACAGCTGTAAAATCACCAAAACAATTCGACGCCACAGTGGCTGAAGGATTTGAAGAGGAGGATATTTTTTAAGAAGAAGAGACCGTGGCACCTATTCCATGCCAACCAAGGACAGTACCATCAGGTCCTCCTGTTGCTGCCGCCGCCACGACCATCGATTTTGGTGATGCTCTAGGGTTGATTTCAAGCCTTGGGCAAGTGATCTAGTCTATGCTGGATAAGAAGAAGAAAATGGAACAGAGAATCTCTGATCTGGGGTCCGAAAACACTCTGATCAGCCAGAAAATTGTCCAGTTGGATCAAGAGCTGAAGATAGCCAAACCACATAAAGATAAGGTTGAAAGTGAAAAGCAGTTGGCCCAGCAACAAGCTGATCGCTTGGAAAACTACATCAGCTCCCTACAAAACGCCTTGACAACCGCACTAGATCAGGTAGATCAGGTAGTGCAAGATGCCAAGCAACAGGTGCCGCTGCTGGAGGGGCAATTACAGATGGCTGAACAAGATCGCACACGGCTTCATGGTGAATTGGATGCGACCACCCTTGAGTTTCATGCCTATTTGCAAATGCAAATACCCGATCATCCGGTCACACCGACGGAGATTGCGTATTTATTCAAAAAAGTGGAGACATACAAAGTGGCCCTTCAGGGATTCCAAGGCCGCTTTGATAGGTTCAAAGGAGCAGCTTCAACCGAGTTAGCCAAGGCAAAAGAGATCATCACCGCCTATGAAAAAGCATCCGCTCAAGTGTTGGAAGCCGGACCACAAATCCCCATCCCGGTCATGTCGCAATTTTTCCCCCTGCGCCAAGAAGCTGTACCAATGGATACAAGGATTAATTCGAGCATGGACCAGAGGAAGCTCTAGATATAGGAGATCAACCGCCAACCATACCGGCAGTACAAGCAGGTCCATCCTCATCAAGGAAAAGACCTCTATTCAAAAGGCCCATTAGCGTCGAGGACCAGATCCAGACCTTCTTAAAGCAACATCCGCATGAGTCCTCGCGTGGTGGATGGGTTCTGAAATTTAAGACCTCCAAGATTGAGGCCGACAAAGATTTGGACAAAATACCTGCACTGGGAGAGCATCCAGCATGGAGAATCACGATTTTTGAGAAAACTCTGAAATCAATTAGGAGTTACATCGCCAGCCCTCGCCAGTTGCGCTATTATGTGCCAATGCCGCGAAGAAATAAATGGAAAGATTTGGGGTTGGCTATGGACAAAATCACCATCCATATTGGCCAATCATCCATCAGCTGGACCATTTCAGTGGACTTCCACCATGCTTTACAAGCATATCACAGAGAGTATGTCCACTCTCCAGATCCAACGGTGCGACAATCGACAATGTTTGCTAAAGATCTAACTCTGTTGGCGTCAGTGGCAACCAAATGGGACGATTGCCTCCCCCCTCTGGCATTCAATCCAAATACGCCAATGGCCTCAGAGCAAATCAAAGATCAGTTGTCGGCTGCTCGTCTCTACTTTTGTGCGGCTATGATGGGAGGCTCTTGGGAATCCCACTTCACCTCATGGACAACCTCCAAGTGGATTGCCGGAGCCCACCGTTGTTTCCTACCCCACAATTTGGATTTCAATATAGCACGCCTCGACTTTATGGAGAAGGTGCAGTATCATTTAATCAGGATTCGGCGCGAAGCCAATAAAAGTCTCCAATAGCTGCATATTGCAGGTGTCGTGGGACCGCCACCAGTTTTGGTGGGGGATACTGTTGGAGGGTTTGCGGATCCCAAGGCAACCCTAGCTCTAGTTAATGAGTGAGAGGGATTTGGCACCCTGCGTGTGTCAGTCCAATCCAATGATCACATAGTTATTTGATTGATCAGCTAAAAGTTAATAAAAGGACTTTAGGCCTTTTTGCGGGACTTTTAATGTCACAGGGCCTAAATGTCAAGTTAGTGAATAAAGTTGGGTCTCCCTCCAATTTTGATGGTTCCCACACTTTTCTAAATTTGAATAAAAAAAGAGACAAGACTGGACCAATAGAATTCAGAGGCCAGGGTCCTCCTCTCTACTATAAAAAGGGACCAACTCAAGTTGCTCCTGATGTTCATTACCTCCTTTCAATAAAGCAGATTGGTTCTCTTTAGAAATGGATTGATGAATGTCCTTGCTCTTCCTCTCTTTTCTTCCATCTCTCATGCTTTCTTTGGATTTTGCTAATTGTTGGATTTGAGCATTATTGGGATTGCTATTTTTTATGCTTATTGTGAGAGAGAGGGAGGGAGAGAAAGAAAGAGTAAGTTCCTATCATTGTTGTGGATTTAGGATTAATGGAAGTAGGGTTCATGGATGTAGTGTTAATGCTTAGTGTTAATGGATGTTAGTGTTAGATCCTCCATTCATGTTGAAATCTGAACTATACTATCGCTCTCATGGGAACGAACCTACACGTGACAACTAACTTCATCTCCTTGATGCTAGATTGATTAGATCTTGGGTTGAGGATAGGCAAGGAAAGAAACCCACTACAACGGTTGGCAGCGCTTAAACAAAATCTGTGTTTCCTCTGCAATAAACCCGGGCACTGTGCCAAACAGTGCCCTGAACGGAAAGGAAAGTCGTCAAGTTTCATGATTGTGGACTTACCGGCAGGTAAATTGGAAGTCAATATGTTAAATAATTGTGACTGTACTTGTAACTTTAGTGCAATCTCTTTCAAGCCTAATCAATTGTTTTGTGTGAGAGGCAATATTTTAGGAAAAGACGTGAATGTGCTATTTGATTCAAGTAGTACTCACAATTTTTTGAATGCTCGACTTCTGCAGAAGCTTCGAGTGCCCACCATGGCCAGTGATCATCATTATGTGGTCCGTCTTGCCTCAGGGTCGAACACTAAGATTTGGGATGTCAAAGTCTCGAACTTAGAGCTTCGGATCTAGGACTATGTTGAGCCGTTGGATTTCCATGTCATGAATCTGGACCGGACTGATGTCTTACGTATCTTAAGACAAGAGAAGCTTTATGCGAAAGAATTAAAGTGCGAGTTTTTTAAGAAGGAATTTCTTTACCTAGGTCATAATATCACCTCCTTTGGGATCAAGATTGACAAGGAAAAGGTGAAGACGATAGTGGAATGGCCAATTCCTAAAACGGTGCGTGAACTTAAATCATTCTTAGGTTCCACTGTGTTTTTTCGTAGATTTGCAGAGGAGTACTTGAAGATTGCTGCACCTCTCAACAATATGTTGAAAGGAGTGAAAAGTCGCAAAGGTAGGCCAAGTCCTCCTATCAGATGGAATGAGAAATTAGATGAGAGTTTTTGCAAACTCAAGCTTCTAATTGCCTCAGCTCCAGTTTTAAGAATAGCGGATCCAGATTTGTCGTTCGTCATTAACACTGACGCGAGTGATATGGCTATTGAAGCTGTTTACTTACAGGAGAGTCAACCCGTTGCCTTTGAAATTAAGAAACTAACTAATGCACAGGTCAGGCACACCACTCAGGAAAAAGAGCTTTTTGCTATGATCCATGCTTTGAAATCATGGAGGTATTACCTCTACGATAATAAATTCGTGGTTAATATGGATCATCAACCTTTAAAGTATTTTTGTAATCAGAATGATTTGCGAGGTCGTAAGGCCAGATGGGTAGAACTCATGCAAGATTTTGACTATGAAGTGCGGTCTATCAAGGGCTCATCTAATCAGGTGGCTGATGCACTTAGTTGAATTGGTGAAGTGAACGAACTTTCCTTCACTGAGATCAGTACAGACTTTTATCTCTCCCTGAGAGGTCTTTATGAGAAAGACCCACATTTTGGACCAATCTGGAATAGGGTTCTAGCAGTTTTATCAAGCGGGACTGATGATCATGGTGATCAGTCTGGGGGGAAGGATATAAAGGGTATTGATGACTTCTCTATCCATAATGGACTTCTATTCAGGAAAGAGAAGGTTTGTGTGCTTGATGTGGATGTTGTTAAGAATAAAATTCTTTATGAATGTCATGACTCACCATGTGCAGGACATCCCGACATACATCGTACATTGGATTTGGTACGAAGGAATTTCTATTGGCCAAAACTCAAGCCCTTTGTAGAATCTTATGTGGTCAAGTGTGACCAATGCCAGTCAAATAAAGCTTAACGTCGTAAGGCGGGTGACTTGTTGCATCCATTGGATATACCTGATAAGCGATGAGATAGTATTTCCATGGATTCAATGGTTGGGTTATCGGGGACAAATAAACAGCATGATGCAATTTGGGTTGTGGTCAACCATCTTACCAAATTGGCTACGTTTATTCTGGTAAGGACCACCGCGAAGGCTTCTAATTTAGCTCAGATATTTGTAGAACGTTTGTTTAGGCTTTACAGATTACCAAGTGATATTGTGAGGGATCACGATCCGAAGTTCACCGGTCACTTTTGGTCGGCCGTATTTGCTAAACTAGAGATGACACTGAGCTTGGGTTCTTATGATCACATGAGACGGATGGACAGACGGAAAGAACAATTCAGACGATGGAACAAATGCTTCGGGCATATGTTTCCAAATGACAATCTGATTGGGAAAAGTACCTTTCATTGATCGAGTTTGCCTATAATAGTAGTAAGCATTCAGCTACTGGTTATAGCCCATTTATGCTTATGTACAGTTTTGAACCTAGGTCACCCATTGTGGTTGAGACTCGGATGATCAAGTTTCAAAAAGTAGCGGATTTCCTACACGATATGCAGGAAATGCTACGGATTGCACGTGAAAATGTCCAGAGTGCCCAGGATAGGGACAGACATTATGCAAATCTGAAAAGATCACCGAGAGGCTTCCAAGTGGGAGATTGGGTATATCTAAGAATCCCGAAGGATTCAAGTGTAATGCGTACCGACAAGCATTATAAGTTGTCCCCTAGATATAGAGGACCGTTTAAGATCTTGGAAAAGATCGGATCCTTAGCTTACCAATTGGAACTCCCAGATGGATCACAAGTGCATCCCGTATTTCATGTTAGTCATCTCAAAAAGAGTCTATGTGAAGGAGAGCATCTTGGATCTGGAGATCAGTTGGACTTGTTGGATGAATCATTGGGTTTATCTTGTCTTGAACTCGAAAAGATCTTGGATACAGAACTAAACGATTTAGAAATCGTATAGTTACCGAGCATCTGGTCCGATGGAGGGGATGTACAAACAATGACGATTCCTGGGAACAGGAAGGAAGCTTAAGGAGGGGAGCATGTGATTTCTCAGGTATTAGCAGGGAGTCATATGCCAGTATATTTAAAATTATTAAAGAGGCTTTTGGAAAATTGCATGTAAGAAAATTTCCCATTCCTCGCCCTTTTTAGATAAGATTGGAGAGTGATGTATTGAATAAGGGTATGCAAAATGTCATTGGAATCCCTTTTCACATCAATGAGATTTACAATTCAAAGTCTGGCAATCTGTCATATAATTCTACCAACAACTTATTTGTGGATTTGAATAATTTATTGAGATTTATAGTGAAATTCTATAATATTACAAGTGTTAGTATGAGCAAACTTATTCTGGTGGTCAAGCTAGATGAATCGGAAGTTATAAAAGGACAAAAGTTGGAAAGAGTAAGTATTACTCTCATGAATGGAGCATTGAGCAATGCAACAAACTCAAGGGATCTCAACTTCAGTGTGCAATCAGAAAACAACATATGGTGGCTAGGATGTTTTCAGGTGGCTGTTATTCATGTACAATTTCTTTTGGTAATTGTTTCGAATACATAAAAACTTGTGATTCCATATGTTGAACAGGTTATCAAGGAGGATCACAATGTTCTTTCCTGGATTTTTAGCAGAACAAGTTATCCAGATATCATAAAGGATCATATGAATGACAAAGTACTTAGTGTTCCTAAAAGAGGTGAATTTTTGGTGGAATGGCATTTAGCTAGAGACTTGAAGTCATTGAAATGTATGTTCAATGTATCTCATGGAGCAAATTCGAAACATCCATGTCTATATTGTATGAAATCATCTAATGACATTTCAAGAAACACAAGAGTTTCAAGAGATATTGAAGATCCCAATTGGAAACCAGTACTAGCAATCCCTTTACAAAATGTGCATATTTGCACACTTCATGGAGAGGTGAGGATCATAGAGAAATTAATATATCTTCATATCTTGTTTGCATGGAATACTAGGCTAGAGTCAGCATCAAAACAAGCAATCGCTCGATTAGAGGAAGTGTTGTCAAAAGCAGGCCTTCATAAAGGCCATGTTAAAATACAAAAAGATGAAAAGCTTTCGGGAAAAACAGGAAACGTACCCAATAAACCTAGCATAGGAGGAGTCAAAGCTCGTCAATTTTTATCAAATCAGTCTAAAAAGTCGTCTAAGATCCAATATTCGGTTTGGAAAGATGTTATTTTTGCGACAAAAGACTTTGAAGATAAAGGAACAACAAGGGTGAAGAAGGTTGAAGTTTGGAAAAAGCTTGATAATATGATTGAAGTGCTTAGAAAAGACACAATTTCATTTGCAGATGCACTCCTATTGGAGAAAACATCAATAGAGTTTGTAGATGCAGTTCGGGTGGCTTGGGGCTCAGATCACATCACCCACTACATGGTAAGATACATTTGAACAGTGTCTTACAATTTTATAATTTTAATATAACTTGCTTGATAGATTCTAACCAATGCATAAATCTTTGATATTGCAGCACATACTAAAGCATCATGCATCATTTTTTGCAAAAAAGTATGGCAGTTTGAGTATATGGTCTTCACAAGGACTAAAGAAATCACATTGGCAGGCAAGAGCAACATTTCATCGAAATACGCAACATGGTGGAACATCCTCAAAAAATAGTTACATTATTCAGCTATTCCAATGGTTTTATAGACGAGCTCAAGTTTGATACACAACAAAATCAACTGAATATCAAAGATTCAAAAAAGCATGTAAATTTATAAGCCAAAATTAGATTGATGGCATTCAATAAAGATCAAACACGTGTGATTAAAAATTCTCAAATTTCACATACATTAGATGGAAAAGAGTACAATCATTTTTTTTCATTGTCTCTAAGGACAATTTTTGTTGCGTGGTCATGAAGGAGCTTTTTCCTATCATACGGATCCAAAAATCGAGTGGATCGCCTTTTGCTCAAATCTATATATCCTGATAGAATTGCCAGAGCAGAGGATCTCATAAGAACATTTTCTAGCACGTAATTAAACACTTTAAGAGCAGCATCTCTTTTGACAAAAATGATTCTATGTGTATTTTTTGGGTATTTATGCCTTTGGGCAAAATAAGATAGGGCCTTCATGGCCATGATTAAAGTTCTCGCATTCACAAAAAACCTTTCATGAAGAACACAAATTTTGCTATTTAAAAAATGTTTCAAATAATGAGCCAACGAGGCATCCTTCTGTCTCCCGCCTTGTCTCTCTCTCAATCCTCCATGCCTATTAGCAAAGGCATCAACTTCAATGATATCCTACAGCACATAATCAAGTGTTAGTCAAACTAGCAGATCAATAATCAATTACACGCTAAATAATAAATGATTTTCGTGAGAAGGTGTACTTACCAAATCCTCCTCGTCAGCTTGGATCATACCAGCAGCATCTAAATTGTGACCAGCAATAATGGTGGATTGTTGGTCAGCTGGAATAGTATATGTGGGATATACTTTTTTTGAAAAGCCAAAAACTCCTCCTCACTGGGCATATTAGCCTCATATGCCCTACTTTTAGATAGCATCCTTTGAAGGGCATCTGTGCCACTTGCCCATTCTACCTGGTCCTCATAGTCGATGCCATCTATGAGGTCATCATCATCAAAGTCAATAAAATCTTTAAATTCAGAAATCATCCTTGACATAAGAGATAATATCTCATCTTCTCTTAGATCCATTACGTCTCCGATGTCGCTAATGGATAAGAATGCAACATCGTCCATATGGTATACAGGGAGGTCCATCAGGGTTCTGCTCTGGTCAATCTCGCTCGCGGTAGATAACGGAGAGATAGACAGAGAACGAGCCTTGGCAGGATCATATCGTTCTGCTTGCCTGGCCTCCTCTACATCTCCTAAAATCTCATCAGTAATGGAAACCTCTGAAGCCACACGAGTGGTAGGGGCAGGCAAACCAATCATGGACAACCCAGAAGATTCTGCCTCATCAGGGATAAGAGCAAATAAGAAAAACACGAAGGCCATACCCTCTTGAACAAAGTGACATACTCGATTGTGTTCCTCACAGGGTATGACATGTTTAAACAGATCGATAAGTTTGATAAACTTACGATCATGCCTTTGCTTGGCACTTGGCTGAGCATGAGCCAAATCTGTGAAATGCACAAATCTCAGGCCGTCCATCAGAAGGGTACCCTGTTGCAAGCACTCATAAAAATCCTTGTACAGTTTAGGAAAAATTTTCTTGTGCTCAATAACAAATCTCTCTATGTCAATCGAAATAGGACAAAAAATGGGCCTGTCTGTCACTAACCTCATCATCAACTAGGAAAGAACTAAGAGCTTTATCATAGATCAAACTAGCAGACGAGGAGGCCATATCGATATGACGCACCAGTTAGCAGGGGACATAAACGAGGTAAGAGTGGGCGTGTGATGGCGATACGCATTGTACGCGAATCCGAATATCGGAACCACGCGCCAGAGAATCAGTGCAACTATGGATGTCTTTGCTGGGCGCGTGGTAGCGATATTGTACAAACAAATTTGGAGCGGGCCAGTAAATTGGACTCAATATGCAAAACTGAATTACAGAAACAACACTCATATATATAGTCTAATACAGATCATCTGAACCGTACACGTGTCTAAGTAACCTTCGGTCAAAATTGCCACACATGTGGAAACGACGACAAAATCATTCTGAATGACACGTGTACACTTCGGATCCTGACACGCGTCCTCGCACGTGCATGCCAACTGTACTATTGTACGCCCCAGTCATCTTCTGACAAGTGTGTGGTCCAGATGTCGCCATGTGTCCTCGTACGTCATGCCAGCCATCTGATCGTACGAACCGCTAATATTTTGACATGTGACGGATGCGTGTGACCACACGTGCGGGGAGTGGAGGTGTCACATCGAACGTGCGAATATGATGGGACGTTCTACAGGTATAAAAGGATGTTTTTGGGTCTTATTTTAGTTTCTTAATTCTTCGTTCTCTGGCTCTCCTTAGTTTTCTTCGTTCACCTCCACTCCCCGTTAGACACATATCGATACCATGTGCCAAAGGACCCACATACCAGTACAGCTGGCCCACCCACACGTCGTGGCGATATGCCATCGCTCATATCGCTATCACGTGCTCCCCTGTCGAATACCTGCTTTACCTGCCTTTTGGTCCGTACCTTGCAATGGTCCGTACCAAGCAGACAGCCCACCTTACCACATTTGCCCCGCCTCCTCGCCCTCCTCTACAAAGGGCAGTGGGCACTGGTAGGAGAGTAGGTCGGCCCGGAAGACCATGGTTAAGGGATATCAGGAGACTTTAAAGGACCACGGATCTTCTGATTCCCTATGCTCCTTTCTACAGATCTGTGAGACTGGTAACAAGGTCGCTCTCACATGATGTTCGCTAGAACATAATAGCCCTGGAAGCCCTCCATACTGCCTATGAGGACTTCCAAGTCAAATTCTTTGAGGACTCCACGCTTTGCACAGTGCACGCAAAGAGAGTTACCCTCATGCCTCAGGACATGCATCTTGTCATGAGGCTGAGGAGTACATATGATCAGGTCTTTAAGAGTGGTTTCACCTCTAGGCCACCACCTACAGAGAGAGGTCCTGTTCCTCAATGAAGAAGGAGGAAGCAGACCAAGCCCACCAGGCCTGCCAAGCAAAGGGTGGTACTCAGCGAATCACCATCCCCCCCTCACATCTCTCGTGCTTTGGTTGGACCGTCACACCATTCTGCAGTGCCTTCTTCTCCTCCCACCACCCCTAACTATTCAAGTAGTTCCTCTTCCATTCCCTCCATTCCATCCCACAATAACAAGGAAATGAACTCGACTGTAGATAGAATAATATCGGATCTAGATTTAAGTTTAATAGGTGATTTTTATAAGGATCTTTGTGTAAGATTTCCTGTTGATCCCAAAGATTCATTTTTGGATTCTGAGAGGTAAATAATTTTTGATGAGTATGTTGCCAAAGAAATTGACAAGCTAGGAGGTCAATTTTCTTTTTTTCTAAGTTCAATTAATTATATAAATCACATAAATAAAGACTTTTGTGATGCCCTGGAGGAGAAGACCTCAGATATATCATATCTAGTTGTGGAGGCTGGTTTGATGTATTTTGTAAATAGATGTCAATGCGATGATACTAAGGACATTGGAGTTGTGTTGTCCTTTTTCGCACACAACCTTCATAGTCCAACTAAGGCGACGAAGTATCTTCTCCATACAACCTCGGAGACCAAAGTCTTTATTATTTGATACTGCCAAAAGTAAGTGATTACATAGAATATATTCTAGTAATATTTTTGATAGGTATTGTAATTCCTTTAGTTTGACTAATTATCTCTTGTTTGCAATAAGCATTGGAGTATGCATATAATCTCCCTTAGGGAAGATTCAGATGGGATCATTAATCCCATAAAAAAGTCTACCCATGTCAAAATGGACGTGATGTATAGCAGAATGTTGCCATTTTTGCCAAGGCCGGATGGGGCCACTGTAAATAGCCACCTGGAGATTGTTGATGCAGAAGTAAGTATTTCTCATAAAGTATTTGATAGGTAATATGATCTGTTTTTTCCAGAGTGCACAACTAACCTATTATAGGTTTTGTGATTGAAGTCAGCTCAGCAAGAGGATGGACATAGCTATGGATGGTTCTCCATCCGTAGTGTACAGGACTTTTTAGAGTGGTACATCATGCAATCCGAGGCTCCAGATATACGAAAGGTAAATAGACTAGTGAATGGCCTAACTAAGTTATCTTCGATTTGGTTTTTGATAAGTCAATTGACCCGATTCTTTTGGATTTGCAGTATAAATGTCGAGCATTTTCAATGAATGAGATATATGAGTTTCATCAACAGATGTTGGTGAACTTATTATCTCATGCAACACCCAGTCCAGCTATGGAAACGGGAGGCCAATCAAGTCCACAACTGACACTAGTGCAAGGTGGAGATAATCCATACTACTTTGAGCTGTAAATAATAGATCAAATAGAGATATACATTTTTTATGTAATGCCCTGTGAATAATTATGGGCATATAGAAAGATAGAGACAATGAGAAAAAAGCATCCATTGTTAAATACAGGACACACATGTACATTCTCAGAAAATGAGAAATATATTGATATTTATGAGAGCTTTTACAAATCTTGTATCATGATTGCTCTATTATCTAAACAATTCTGCCCAAATCTTTGCATTTGATTTTCTCTTCATGTCTTTTACGTATCTACACAGACATACATTAATCAGATTACAGTTAGTGATCCGAATATTGACAAAAAGGATAATGAATATAAATTAATATACAAATTCATGGATTTCACATACCAATTCTCCATCCAATATAAAGTTGAAATATTTGGGGATATCTTGCTGTAAAAGTGTCAGTTCCATTCTAATGTAGAATAAGGTCCAGTCTTGCTCAACCTCAATAGTAGTAAGTAAATCCCCATTTGCCATGATATCAATGCCTATACGATCAGTGTGTCCAATGCTATCTAGATCTTGATCTAATGGGGCCCGAGTACCATTGTGTTAATTCCATCTCTGATAATGAAACATCATACTAAGCATTTGCTTTTCTATACTGTATCTAAATGATATGGATGAATGTTTGATTCTACAAGAAATATCTGCAGTGGATCTTATATCCCAACCTTTGTCCATGAATTTAAATAAAAAAATCATCTGAAAGATTTTTGCAAACAAACAATGTGGGAGTTTGATGCACTTCCGTGTTTGAAAAAGAGCTGACAAACAATGACATTGGAACAAACCAGCTTAAGTGCACATTTCTTGATCTTGTACTAGTTTTGAGTGACTTTTGTACATCATTATATAGCTTGGAACGAAAGCATTTTATTATATTGTCGTTGACTGCAATCCACCACATGTTATCTTGAAAATTAGGTAGAGGTATATACTCTAGTTTTTCCATTCCTCCATTTGTGTTTGGAATATACATAGCATCATAAAAAAATATTTCAGAATCTGCAAGTTCTTTTGTCGTTCGTCCTCTGTGTTGCAATTTGCCAATTTCTGAATGGATGACATCTATAATACGAGAAAGAGACGCCACAGGTTCCCATTCATGTGTATTTGAAGGATATAGATCTACAATACAAAATCATAATAAGCTCCAATTCATAAATACGATTACGTTCTAAAAATGACAAGCAATCCAAAAAATTAAGATACTTACAATTACACTTTCGAAAATCATGTGGATTTATAGCCTCCACATTAAGTTCTGAATGCATATAAACATGTTGAATAAGCACCTCTGAAATGGTTTGTCCTCTTGGAGAAACTTTGAAATCAATAATCCGCCCTTTCCAATAAGATCTATATGTATACTTGGCCTTTTTCTTTTGGCGAAAATCCCCTCTCACCGATGGATGCATCAGTACCCAAGAAGCCTTATGATATTCTCGAGCAATCCATGTGCCATCGTCTTCCCTCTCATTATAAAAAATTGCAGAGCATATCAAGGATCTCGGTCTCCTTCTCATCGCCATAGCTTGAAAAGTTCACGTTTGAACTCGTCAATTTGAGAGTCCAAAGTATAATAGGCACCAAACCTATTTGTAAGTCCCAAGATAATTTTAACTTCAGGTTAACCCAGGCAGTTTAGTCAACCAGTCGTTGCGCATGCCAGCCAATAGTATGCTTCCAATCTACCGGATCGGAAATTCAAATTTGCCCAAATATGAATTGTGTTTTCCGGGTCAGGCGAGTTATGTTAGATAGAAGCCACTATGTCAAGAATCGATTGGGCCACATTGACATAAACAGAGAGGAAAAAAAAACTCGTAACAAACGGCCCTTCTAAGTTTGAGAACTCCTGTAATGATGTCATGCCCATGACTGGTCTCGGGTAGCGTGTCCACGCTAGGGACCGGTAGACCAACAACCCGTAAGTTAATTGTGACTATAAGGGAATTGGAGCCCTTATGTGTACATGGTCATACTTAATGATTGTAGGCCTAAACACATGGTGGTGGAGTTGGTATGGGTCTATCGGTGAGTCATTAGGGAGCTGGATGACGTGGCCCCGATAGGCTGCAGAGGTGTCCAGTGAGGTGTCAGAGTGCACAACTAGTGGTGCATGGGCCTTGGAGGGTATAAGTATACTTGCTGGGCTCTCACTAGTGTATGCTTGATTTGTGATGAGTAGCTACATGCTGCTGGTGTGACTCCTCTTTCCATGACTCTGATTGATTCATAGCTTGGGGGCTAGATCCATACGATCTAGGTTTGGTTGGGTTGGTTTAACCTCCACCGGTTCCCATGTGTGGTTGCTTTGTATGATATGCTTAGACTAGAATCTTGTGTTTAGGACTTTATATTGGTATCAGAGCATACCAACAGTCAAAGAAAAAGAAGAGTAAGAAGAAATTGGTGGTAAAAGACAAAGCACGGTTGTTGGAGGGTTTGCGGATCCCAAGACAACCCTAACCCTAGCTAATAAGTGAGAGGGATTTGGCACCCTGCGTGTGTAAGTCCAACCCAATGATCACATAGTTATTTGATTGATCAGTTAAAAGTTAATAAAAGGACTTTAGGCCTTTTTGCGGGATGTGTGGTTGCTTTGTATGATATGCTTGGACTAAAATCATGTGTTTAGGACTTTATACCGACCTTGCATCAACTATGGCCCCTGAAATGACTAGGCCATCTATGAGTACATCTACCTTAGGGCAGTAGCAATCTAACAAATTTGCATCTACTTTCCCTATTGTAGGTGGCTCCAGTGTTCTGGTCGTGGGTGGTCTCATCAATCGTTTAACCGTGCGTTTAATAGTGGGTGACAACTGTACTATTTGCCAGAGCCCTATTTCCAATTTAAGATTCTCTAGGGCTTGACCTAGGTCAATATTCCCTCTCTTCAGATTTAGGTCTATATCCTTCCTAGACCTGCGGTTTCTGGTCATAGTCCTCTTAGTTTCTAGGCCGGTTTTCCCTTTTCTCGTAGTTCTTCTATAGGTTCCAACGTATCATCCAAGTCCCTTATAGGTGGATGAGACTCATCATTTAAGGCTGGTGGGACAAGAAACCCACGATGGCTTCTTCTAAGCCCTAAACGCTCTCTCTAGGGATTTGAAGTCTCTCCGTGCGGTGCTCCCTTAGACCTAGGTTTCCTTGGTATACCTATGATGGCTTGTCTAGGGTGATACTAATGATTGCTGCATAATATGTTTCTCACTTACAAATAGCAATCAACTGTCGTTGCACATGTGTTTTGTGATTTTCCCACGTTATCCCATAGGTCATCCACCCTTCGTCCACTAATGCTACATATGACCTAACTAACTCTACTTGGTCATTTTTCTGCTCAATCCTAATCCAACCATACCCATGTACAATTTTTCATGGTTCTTTGTACCAGGTGTTGTCTCTACGGGAGGCTAGGGTTGGTGGGTCGTAGGGTAATGACTTTCGACTCAGGGCTCTGGTTTTCACTTTCACCCTAGGTTTCATACAAAATCCCATGCTCTGACCTGTCCCGTCACTCTATGAAAGATTTCTAGTGGTACTTGGCATCACAGCGCTGGTGAAAATTGTGTGTAGTCTCCAGTCCAAATTGTATTCCAAACTGTTGGAAGTAGAATGGCATTGGCGAAGCTAGATCACATGCAGCTAGGGTTGGATTGTGAGCTCATAACGCATGTTCTAGGTGTGGGATCAGCACACATCACTGTGTGATGCTAACCACTTTGTCTTGTGATCAACGTGTGGTACTAGCCGCTTGTACGGTCATGCTAGCTTGCGGCTGATGGTTTAGATAGTGGAATTGTCTTCAACACATGCAATATAGGACCTACGAAACTTGTAGACTATTGGTAGTATGACATTTAGTTCTTTGTAGACCAGTGATATGGATAACTACTCTTTTAAACAACATCCTGAAAATATTTTGCCTCCCGGCAGACGCACCAATGTTAAGCATATGGTGGGTCAAATAACATAAGCAACCCGCAAATGGCCAATCTGCACACTTCACAGCCCAATATATAGATAACCGCCCCTCAAATAATAGCCCATTATCAAATTCCTCTCGGTAGATGCACCAATGTTAGGGCCATTTTTTACGGGGGGTTGGTCCAACCAAAACGTCCTAAAAGGGTCAAGGGGCCCCATCTCTAATGGTAGTTCGGCCCTACGTGAGCAGTAGAGGATTTGCCACTTCCAACTCTGATGGCCTTCTCTATTGTCCCGTGCTCCCCAACCGATGAGAGTTTTCCAGGCTCTCAGAGATACGGTTGCAAGGAGGGGGTGCTAGCACTTTTGGTGCAATGATTCACTAGCTTTCCAGGGTTATGGTTCCGTAAAAACGAATAGTTACTGAACTATCAATGTCTACAAGCGCTGAAACGAATTATGGAGAGACAAACTCTCGAGTGATTTAGCTGATAGTTTAATGTAGAACCTCTCTTATAATGACTAGCTAGATTATCTTTTGATTCCCTTTAGCGGAACATTAGTATGGGAACATAAATCAAAAGATATAGAGAAGAATATAGATGAGAAAAATAGAGAAGTGAAAAAGGAGCGTCAGGCCGCTATTTGGCGCCGCACTGCTAACTTACTCTGAGAAAAGAAAATACAAAAGATTATTGTCCGATTCTTGGTACGACATGGAATAATCTAGAATATGGTATGGCAAGAGGTTTTTGCAATAAGCCCAAACACTACACAACAAAAGTAGAGAGTCAAAAGTATTAGAAATAGCAACCAGTTGGCATTCTGCGCGTGTGAGTCCAACATTGGGCCTTAGGCTAATAAGTGCCATGGAGCACAATTATTTAAACAAAGTATTTTGAACTTAGCTTTTATAAAGTTCCTAAGTTAGGAAACACAACTTGATCTCAAGAAACACTGACGGTCAAGACGGTGATCCTGATGGAACTTAAATAGCCAATCAAAGTGAAGGGGGCTCACCTCTCTAATCTATAACCGGGGATTCATTTCCCTTGTATTTGCTCATCTTCTACTCTTCTTAATAAAACTATGTTCGTTTCTCTTTTGAATCTCTCTCTCTCTCTCTCTCTCTCTCTCTCTCTCTCTCTCTCTCTCTCTCTCTCTCTCTCTCTCTCTCTCTCTCTCTCTCTCTCTCTCTCTCTCTCTCTCTCTCTTCCATTAAGAAAATCATGGAGTGGTCAATAGGATCTGTAGGTAGGATTTCTTTCACCGTTCACTTCCCTTGAGAAGACCAACCTCTTGAGGAGAAGATCTAGAGCCAAGAATGCCTTGATAAGCATGAATTTAACCAACCCTAGAAAAGACCAAAAATAGAGATAGCATCAGAGATGAACGCCACATCCATCTAGGCTATTCCACGAGTAGATCCGAAGTTAAGACTGACAACCTTAACAAGCCTAGCTAGATCCCCACTCCTATTTCGTCGCTTAGCCCTCTCCCCATTGGATCGAAGCCCGTCACTACACAACAAAACCCCTTCTTCACCCTGTAGATCCGACCGATTAGAGAGGCACGGAAAGGGTCCAACATTGTTTTGGTGCCGATGTCGGGGAGATGGTGCTAAATAGTCCTAGGAATGGTTTTTTTAGTTTGCACTTTTCTGCTATTTTCTCTCTTTTTTGACAGGTTTATTACTTGCCTACTGTGTTTTTTCCACTTTTTGTCATTTTCTTTACTCGCCACTTTTCCAGAGGCCAGAGCAAACCTTGATGCATCATCCTTAAGCTCGGCGAGTAATGTCTATTACTCGCCTACTGTGATTATAACTCACGAGATTTTTACAGTAACTTTACGCGCCCTCTTCACAACATGTTCAGAACCATCAAATCTAGCATCCTGCAGCTCCGTGAGTAATAAAGTTATTCCTCACATATTCAAATTTCCCGCCATTTTTCAATTTCTCGCCTTTTTCTATAACTCGCCTACTTAGATTTTTTTGAATTTTTTTCAGTATCATTACTCGTCGTCGGTACAAAGCATAGTACAAT
The DNA here is from genome assembly GCA_029204225.1 of Diphasiastrum complanatum. Lineage (NCBI taxonomy): Eukaryota > Viridiplantae > Streptophyta > Lycopodiopsida > Lycopodiales > Lycopodiaceae > Diphasiastrum > Diphasiastrum complanatum. Next base: position 40,011 of record MU832777.1, read on the forward strand.
AGTACTTGATCTAGTACCTGGCAGACTGGCGAGTAAAGATCTAATTTTTTGTCATTACTCGCCCATTGTCTTTTAATCGCCTCCATTACTCGCCACTCCATCCACTGTGATTACTCGCCCATTGTCTATTACTCGCCCACTATCCATTACTCGCCTCCATTACTCGCCATCATTACTCACCTCCATTACTCACCATCATTACTCGCCCACTATGATTATTTGCCATCATCACTCACCCACTGTCTATTACTCGCCCACTATCCATTACTCGCCCACTGCCTATTACTCGCCCTCCTCTAAAAAAAATTAAAAAAAAGGGGGGCCTCATCGGCTAATGACTTGACATGCCAATCACCCGCTCAATCGCATACAAGTCATACCTGACAGGCACCATAGTTACCATTGTTCCTTCACATCAATTACCAGTAAATCCATCTATTTGTAAACTCCATCCGTTATATCCATTTGTTATTGTGACTTTCTGATTTTTTTTCATCCATATTGATCAATTTTTTTTTATCTACTCTGTTCTTTTTTCTTTTTTCTCATTTCAAAAAAAAGGAAAATAAAAGTTGAACACCACATTTGTGCAACCCTTGAAGCAATCTCTTGCATCAAGACTACATTGCATTCTAGCCATGACTATCGAGTTTGTCAAATAAGCTTCATTTCAGATGTTTCCTGATGAGACAGTTCGATAATACACCAAATGATTGTGCAATCTAGTAAAAGATAATGATCTACTGAGCCCAGAGACCATAATGAAGAACTACTATATCAGACTACTCCACAAGATCAAGTTTGGTATGAAGAAGTTCACATCCTACACTTCATTGCCACGGATATGTCAAGATGCGGCCATTATGGAGAATCTTATCTTGAAGAAGAGAGTAGATCACTCCTATCCAAACGCAGAAATATCGAATGGGAAATCAGAACTGTCCTCAAGCTCAAGCTCGCAAGGCAAAGTTTCTTGAAAAGGAGGAATGTACATGCTGCTTTGAGGACCATCCAAGTACAAGATGTCCAATCAAGAATCCACGCGTCTTACAAAGACAAAATGCAGAGCAACGAGTTCAACAGCAAGATTTGGTGGTTCAAAGGTCACAAATATAATCAAGCAGACAAGGAGTTCACCAAGCGGATGGATGTCAAAGTGATTCATCTGAGTCATGAGTTTCTCCAACAAAAAGTGGCCAAGTGGAAGTCCTAGCCATATCATCTTGCATGTCACTGAACACACAAGAGATGATAGTTCCCTCCATCGAGTCTCTCGATTAGAGACAAAAGATCCAATCTGGCTTGAGCGACATTGTTGGTAATAACAACGATTTTGGAATATTGTTGGTTGCGTGCTTGCTAGAACAATGTCATGATAGAAACAAGACTTGATAACCCGCAATGAAATGCAGATTATTGAACTGCCCGCTCTGATACCATGTCAAAAATCAATGGAAATGAGAGGAAGCTAGTGAGCGAGCTTGGTGTAGGATCGGAAATGCCACAAACAATAGCAGAATGTTCAAATTGAATAATTCAGACAAATGCTCAATGAAATGATACTATAGTGAGACTGAAAATTTGCACTCTGATTAATATCAAACATTGAGTACAATGCTTGAAGTGATAACTTCAACTTACAATCGTTGAGCTTAATAATGTTGGCTATAAAAAACTCGAATAATCAAAAGAAGTTTTCTAATGAAGGTTCTAGGATTGATATCCTACAGAATATCTACAACTACCTTTTGTTGCAGTTATTACAACCGCCTCATTACAGTTAATGCATGTACAAAGTGGGCAGACTGTCAATGCGAAGTCGTTCGACCGACAATATCAAAATTTACAAGTATCAAAAAATGTACATTGACCTGAATATATACTGACTCAAAAAATATAGAATTTATTGGGTCGATCCGGTATCAAAGAATTCTAGAAAATTCGATCCTCTGTACAAAAATTCAAGCCTTTTGTTTCTGGTTTTTCAGGATGCTCATTATTGAATGGATTTGAGGCTGAGCATCGAATTCCAACACAAACAACAATCACAACCTAACCTTTGTTACCAAAACCTCCACCACTTCATGTTGCATCATTGGAACATGCTATGATCATCGCAAGAACTTCGTTGTATTAATGCCCATTGCTTGTTCTTTTCATGAATTTGTTCTTCTCCTCAATATGATTTCCATCAGACATGTCCAACCACCATGGACAATTTTTGTCTCTCCCACTAACTTACACATCTCTTCCCGTCTAAATTGAATGGACCTTTCTTGTAACTGTTGCCATGTTTGATCTCTATATGTTGGCTATATCTCTATATATACCCTCACTAGCGTCTATGAGGATCATTGAAGAGTCTATGGCCGTTATGCTACCAGATTGTGAAGCGCTCTTCTTGTGGCTTGCCTATCTCCTGGATTGCTCGAGGGCTAGACCGGTATTGGGTCTAGGTTTGGTTGGGACTATTTCATCTACTGCAATCCTCCCTTCGTGTTCTACGAAGCTCTATCTCGATTGGGAGTCCTAGGGGACGTTTTAACACTAGTATCACTTCTCTCTTTAAGATCATTTGCGTCAAAAAATAGTTAATCCATTTGAGAAGGACTAGTAATATCTATAGTGACATAGAGAGAACATTCTCCATTCCTATTATAATCTTCACTCTCATATAAGTTTTCATATATCACATAGTCGATGCATACGAACTAGTCCTTGGTACCATATTGGAATTGATTCTGACCTTTTTATCCATAGTCATTGGACAATAGTTCACGTTGACCATTAAATGGTTTAGTTGAATCATCTTCGGTCCAACCTTCAATAACTTTATCGTTTTGATCCTCGCAATGTTGGTCATCACTGTAATTCTCACTATGGTGGCCAAGTGTTAGCCGATATTTTTGCATGGAAATCGAGCTATGTTTGAGAGCGATTTTTGTGAAATTGTAGAAGCTGGCATGTAAAAGTCGAAAATCAATGGAAAACTAGCATAAATTTGCCTATAATATTGGGTCTCAACCTGGGTCTCAACCCACCGCCCTAAATGCGGCTAGAGGAAATTTTGTGGCCTTAGAAATGGCCTATAAAAAAAATTTTGTAGTCTTCAAATTGGCCAGTTACGGAATTGAAAATAGTCGGCAAAGCCTGTGCTAAAATTTCACCATGTATTGAAACAATTATTATGTTAGAATTTACATAAGCTAGTTTAAAAAATCAACTTGGAAATTGTGATTTGGCCATGATGTGGGATGTCACATGTGCCAACTAGGTTAGGATCTTTTTAATAATGATAATTCTAAGTCTGACATTGTTGTGGCACCTTTGGAGTGCGGCCAAAATGTACATAGATAAGCTAAAGATTTTATAGGAGCTAAAAATAGCAATTTTTGCATTGTTGAAGGATCTCAAGATCTTGACCCACAATTAGGGTGGATCTTATGAGCTAATAGATTAGATGTTAGGTTTAGGTCTTGAATGGGTCAGAGGTAAGCCTAAACCCTCAGATCCGAGATGATTATGTATATATTTATTAGGGATTTCCCATGCAAATTGATGAAAATTTGAGATTTTGCTTCCTGCCTAGTTTTTGTCTACATTTTGAGTATTGATTGTGAAAAATACAGATCCAAAACACATTTAGTGGGATCAACAAGATCTTGACCAAATTTGGATGCACGTCTATTTATATCTACAAGATAGAAATCATTGATTTTAGCATGCTAGAATTGCATAAATCAAAATTCAACTTGGAAGAGGTCGAGATCAAGCCATCTCATGATGAATCTAAAGTTATCAATCTTGATGCTAATCAAGATATGTTGGGGTTGAGGCTTGAGGAGGACGATCTTCAAGAAATCACACCAAGAAGATCCATGAGAGAGATATCTGAGCCAAAGAGGCTCACTTATGTGGAGAAAGGCAAGCAAGTGGAAGATGGCACCACATATCATGCTTTTTCCATCTCTCATGAAGAGCCAAGAAATATCCAAGATGCACTCCAATCCAAGGAGTGGCTTGAAACCATGACCAATGAGTATGATGCCTTGATTTCTAACAAGACTTGAGAGCTTGTGGATCCACCTATCAACAAGCATGTGATTGGATGCAAGTGGGTGTTTCAAATAAAGTACCACAATGGTGGATCTATCAACAAATTCAAATCAAGAATATGTGCAAAAGGATATGCACAAATCCAAGGTCTTGACTATGAAGACAATTTTGCACCCGTGGCCAAGATGGCCATAATAAGACTCATCATTTCCATTGCATGCTATTTCAAGTGGAAGATGTTCCAACTCGATGTATTAAATGCTTTCCTCAATGGCTACCTTGAGGAGGAGATCTATATGGATTAACCTGAAGGTTTCACGAAGGAAGGTGAAGAATCCAAAGTATGTCTCCATTCCATTCTTGTGAAAGATAAGAAACGGAATGTTCCAAAACCTTGAAAGCCTTCTTCACGGCCCCATTGTCAAAATTGAGACCCCTTTGGCATACTTGCCTTGAGAAAAAGCCCACATGACATGTAGCACGACCATGGAAGCATCCGCCATGACATTTTGTACTTTAGCTTCCTCCACAATGTGCCTTTGCTGCTCATTGTATTGTCACAATCACTACTGCACATGTTCAATTCATAGGCAACATATCATTGTATAATGTGTGACATTGCGTATCATTAGAGGAGTTTTGAGCGCCAAAAAGACCCTTTTCAAATTCGTGCAAGATTTAGTTTATATTATTAAAATATTATAACACTAATACTTTTGACTTGCCATAACTTCTTAATCGTAACTCAGAAGTATGCCATGTAACATATTATTGGAAAGCCCTTGTTGAACGCTTTCCAATCGTTAAACTCCGCTAAATTCAGACTTGCCACTAAAAAGTTATGCCATTTTTAGTGCAGAATCAAAATGTGGATGCAAAAAGTTACGTTACGTAGATTTCAAATTTGAGTGTTTTAATTGGTCCATGTGTAAGAAAAAATTGAGAAAAAATATGAAAGAATCTTTACAAAGGGTCTTTTTTGGATTTAGAACTCCTCTAATGATTATCACAGATGAATTGATTCATATTTATAGACTAAAACAAGTTCAGACTTAGGTTGACAAACAATATTTTGCTTCACTTTTTAATATTCTATTGATAACAATGATGAAGCCTATGTCGGTTTTGTTGAGTGCAAGGATTTCTACAATTTGTGAACAAATCACATAAGCACCATCATATCGATCCTTTTTATTTATTGGCTACCTCATCGTCAACTTAATTAGCCTTTTCCGTGCATTTTCCATGATATATAATGGTATTCTATGTTGAACTCCTCCTCCTCCATAGCTCTATTGATATACACTCAATCACAAACTTTTTGATCCTTAATCAAATTTTAAGTCATTCAAATTTTTAACAAAAATGAAACAACATTATTGCATGAAAAGGAAGAAGGTAGATATCAGTTTTTATTGACATGTCATGCATTACTTGCTTCTCTACAGGTCTTGAAAGAGGCATGTTCCCATCTTTGGAAAATCTAAAAGTGCAAATATATACACATTTTTCTGAAGTGTTTGAAACCAAAACCATCGGACATGAGTTTAACATTTGTATATGTTGGCTTAGTTGTGCTTGTTACGTTGGTCTAACCTATGACCATTTGAAGTATTCTAGAAGCATTGTTCCAAAATGCAATGTTTTGTACACTTGAATGACTTATTTGGCTCAAGAATATATTAAGTTGGTAACTCACGTTAAAGTGGATATTTATTTTCATCTTCTCATATGTATTTCAACACTTTGCACCACGTTTGATTGGAAGTTTCAATTTGTCCCTTGAACAATAGTTTAGCTTGTTGAACATTGACGTAAATTCTCCGATAAATTCAAGAAGTTTACTAGCATTTAGAGAAGGGTTATCTTGATGTATTTTACAGTGTCCTTTTTTTGGGCATCACGATCAATGACATATTTTGAGAAAGTACAAATGGTGTTCATTTCTTTGACATCGTCCATTATTTCTTCAATTGCTAAAAGCCTCTTCGAGTATCCTAACCACCCGATGGAAGTTTGGAGAGATAATATAACATCTAGAATTGAATACTATTGATTATCATTCACAAATTGATTCGACTCAATTTGATGGTGTCTGCTTGTTAATTTTATTATATGATCAACAAATGTTTTTTGGCATAGATCTTTACTCCTCATATGTGTTTATGTATTAAAGACTTTTACAAAAGAAGTTACTCAAATAAAGCATGTCTAGACAATTTATAAAATCACAAAGCTAATAACATGGCAAGTGTGTATTTAAAGCTTTTATTTAATTATTCTCTACATATTGTGAAATATACATTAATGTTCACAAATTTGTGTTGTGAATATCTCATATCAAAGGTTCAAAACAATTTTTTTATATGTAAAGTTCAAATGGTGAAAACACATGGGCATTTATCTGGTCCACAAAATAAAGTATGGAGATTATACCACAAAGACAGATGCAAATAAAATTCAGCATTTTCCTTTGTTTGACAAGCTCTCCTTGTGATAGAAACTTTAGGACTTGAACTAAATTGATACCTCTGTTGTTAATGCATTGTATATAATGTACATTGGTTCATGAATTAAATAGAAATGATGTCTTTTTATATTTTTACAAAGATCTCCTTGTGATGCAAATTTTAGATCTTGAATAACATTGTCATCATATCACTTCTTAGAACTACATGTATACAGATCACTTTTAGCTCTACATGTGATACTTTGACCTTGTAGCTCATGCATGCTACTCAATGCACAAACATCAACAATGTTCACCAAACTCAAGTCTACGTGATAAAAAGGGTAGCTTAGGTTTGATTTACATCCTGTCACAGGAAGATTCAACTTATGCTTAGTTTGGTACTTTGTAAAGACGTCGAGAATGTTTGTTATAATATCAAGTTTCAAGATTATTTCTAATTGATTGAACATTATACTAATCATTGCTCATTCTTTAGACCACACTAATTATGAAGGCCTACACTATAAGGAAATTTTAGACTATAAATCTGATATGAAAGTGCTTAACCCCTGAACGCTCAGGAGGACCAAAAGTGTCCATTGACCTACTCAACCGGTCAGTTTTGAAATGCAGATCCCTCTGATTTCCCTTCATTAATCGACACATTTGGATGAGAATATTGACTTACATTGTAGCCATGTGAGTGGGACAAGTTTCATAATCTTTTTGGTCTCTTGTACACACAAAACACTCGTTAAACAATCAAATTTTTAGGAAAGTCCAGAAACGTCCCTGACATTTAGAGATTAATTTGTTGTTAGCCAATCCATGAGTGTCATGCAAGTGCTTGATTTTTACCAACTCCCTCTCATTATTTGCCCACATTAGATAGCGATCTTAGTGGAGGGAGAATGGAGAATAATCTTTCAGGTCCTATAGATTATGGTCCGGTTCAAGTGCAATGCTAGGTCCACAGCCCACATAGCTACCTTCTAGCTGCAGTTACCGTTAATCCCTATGCACTCTCAAGGACTGAACAGTCCACGTTCTTCTTTAGATTTAGGTGATACTGATTTATTAGGAGAATCATGAATATCGAATCTGCAACTTCCTTGCATCTGATTTCTGGAATTTTCAAGTCTGAATTTGAAATTATACTAAGCTTGTGATGGGCTTTGCAAGCACACATTCTACGTATCATTAACTTACAAACTCTTTACATACATTTTCATGCCACTATTTTTGTAACTTTGTAGAACTAGCCAGCGCAAGTCTTTTGGAGTTTGCTATACAATCAACTACAATGCTGAAATACTGTGCAGTCATATTTTGTTGTATATTTCAGACCGAGAACGTTTAGCAGTTAAACTTTACATAGATCAATCATTAACATGAATCTGACACTTATTCCAATGCTACATGATTCGAAAGTAGATACACGCTTGAACAAAATTGAATCTGTGAAAAAAATTCTGAACTTCGTTGATGCAAATGCAACATGGATGATCAACTCGCTTGGGATTGCACTCTAGGCAAACAAGACAGCGGCTGCCATGTGATTGAGTAGTTTCATGAGAAGTCTCTGGTACACTTAAGTAACTACGCCAATGAGCTCACAAAGTTGTGCCAGCCTAGACGACTAGTGCAAAATTCATTCTCCATGCTAACATCCGTAAAGACACAACAATATTTGCTAATTCCAGCTGACAAACATACTGAAGTAGAAGGTTTGAACCAGAACGTAAGTTAAAGTTTGCAAGGATAAGGTCGCGGCATTCAGATCATTTGAAAAAACAGTGTTTTAACCATGACCTGGTGATCATTCCCGACTTCTTTGCCACTGAAATCAGTTGCAACAGGCAAACCAAGTTCCATCACAGGATATTACTAAAAATCTGAAATGTATACTATTGTACACTTCAGCAAAAAACTATTCCTTGATTATTCGTCGTCATCAAGGGTAATAGTAATTGTCTCTGTTATCTCGATTCTCCTCCTCTTGTCACGCTCATCTCTTGCATCAGGCGATAAGATCACAACTTCTGTTCTGATGCCTCCTTCCTCTGATGCTACTGCTTCTTGTAATTTTCTAAGACGATCTCTCAAAAGTATGACCTCATTCTGATCCCTGGAAAAGTGAGCATATAGGTGCTCAAAAGCAACACGGTTCTTCGTTATTACACAATACGCTCCAGCTCCTCTACCACCCGCTTTTCCGATAGCACTATACCCATCTTGATAATTACCTCTAAAATATAATTTAGAAAAATTTCTGGCATGTTTCAAGTCGTTCACACCCGTGTAAGTGATGCTGAGGTCCCCTTAAAAATGCTTCAACAGTTGGATGACGTGGAAATTTTGCAAAGGGCATGCACCAACTAAAGACAGGCTCCTGTTTGCTCGTAAGAAACTTAATGCGTTGCCCAGCTAGTAATTGTAGACCATTCCTGCCCATAAGCGTCCCAGACAACTCTTTCCAAATGCCATCCCACTGGAGCAGTTGCTCGAGCAGAACTTGCTGCTGAAGAAGTGCAGATTGAGCCACAAAAGCTTGAATGAATCTGTTGAAGAATTGCTCACTACCAAACAAATAAAAAGTGCGAACTAGGTCTATAATGTGCAACTGCAATCCAGGTGAACAACGGAAAGCTTTGGTAATAATTATCTCACCAACCCTTGTGAACAAAGTGGCACTACTCCCGTTAGCTTGTGTGGAGGATGCTTCCTGGATAAGCTCAACTATGCCGTCGTCGACCAAAGAACTCTTCATCAGAATCATCTGCTGGGATACCGATCTGGTGCTTAGTCAAAATACATAAATGAAGATCAAGCCACGGCTTTCTTGCACTGTCTCGGCAATTCTTCAGCACTTGTGCAACGATTCTACCGTCGCCTTTCAATCCAGCAAACGACAAGTTCTTCGTTGTATACTTGTGTTGCAATCGAATTAATAACTTTTTCGGGAGAAAATTCCTGGTCTCTCCATGTGTGTCGTTGGCTGCTATTGCATCCAACCAAGGTCGCAGGGCCACCTCAGCCCTTCCTAATCTTACTGAAAACCCCTTCATTTGTCCTAAATTCATATCAAAGCAGTTATTTCCTCTTACCAAATTGAATGCAAGACATAGCCTCGTTCCACTGGTCACCTTCTGTAGCTCATGCTGACAGTCCGCGAAAAATGTAGTATAGAGATACTCTGTCGAGCTATCCGTTGAGAAATTGAAGGTCTTTGTCGCCCCGCCGTGCTTAACAACTAACACACCACCTTCAAATCCCCCTTGAGTGGGTGGCTGAAGCACCAATGTCGCAAACATCCCAGGTTCCTTCTCAATATCCCGGTGCAAGAGAAATGACCATCAGTTTCGTATAAAAGCAGCTTATAAAGACGAGCTTTCAGTCCGAGAAGCTGACCATCCAGGCCCAGGGCGTGCACCGATTTATTTGCAATCTGCTGCACGGATTTAGACAAAAATTCCGGTGCTAGGGGAAAGTTGACTTTGGAGGCGTCAACCTGCCAAGCGCGTCGGACGGAGGTGTTGACAACGGTCGCCAAGCCATGGCCGTAAGGTGCCTGCTCGCATACACCAAGGAGCTTCAAATGGTCATTTGAAGAGAGGGGAAGACGCAATTCACCAGCCCCTTCTACATGTAGAGACTCCAAGAAGGATCCTGACTGATTTGGGGCAATGTTTCCACCCGCTGCAAAAGTCCCGTTGTTGGCATCATCTACGTTCCAAAGTGCATCAAGCAAATTCTTAAAGAATAGCCGCCTTTGTATTTCAACAGCCATTATTCCTCCTGCATTAGTGGACATTTCGTTAGACTATAGAGCTCTGGAATCTTGGCGTTATTATGCACGAATTCTATTCTCTGTTACTTCCGTCTGAGCTATTGCTGGGGTCGGCGTAGACTATATACCTTCCAGGAGGTGGTAAGAGAGTAAAGCAACAAGATTGGAGCGAAGCCTGAGGAAGGAGAAGTTTGATAGTCCCATACATGTAAATTGCTATTTATTCTGATCTACAAATCGGGAAGACGCTTAACAAGGACAGAGATAAAAAAAAATGAGACCTCCCAAAACAATATTGGAGTGAAAGCAGAGGAAGGAGAAGTGTGCTAGTCCCATATACGCATGAACAATATTACGATTGGATTCCGAAATCGAAATTGGCAAAGGCTCAGGCACATGACGAATTCTAGATAAGTCCTAGCTGATTGACAAGAGTGTTATATCCTACTTCCTCTCCCCCTTCCTGCCATCAAATCCATAAAAAGAAGACATTTTCAAGTCCGTAGCTTCAGACGCTCTTGCTACATTCGCTGAGAGTCGATCCTCCTGGGGTGGGTACGCGGTTCAGTTGACAATGTGTCTGCCTCCCAAGCCAAGTCGGAAACGGTGGCATCTACAGGGACAGGAATTACATATCTCTCTCTCTCTCTCTCTCTCTCTCTCTCTCTCTCACTGCTGCTGTACAGTGCCCATTTCAGCGCCGCCGCAAAATCGAAGTAGCTGATGCAAGGAGATTCTTGGCGGGAAATACATGATTTGACAGAAGTAATAATGGGAAATATAAATGACACCCACCAAACTGAATTTCTAATATCAGGGCTTAGAACCCAATATTGACTATTTTAGTAATTGCAGCTCCTCAGATTTTAAGGCTGTTTTGGGCCCTATATTCTTTTGCATAATATAGGGCCCAAATTTTTTTATTTTACATTTTTATACCGACTCTGCGTGCCGCACCCTCATCTCTTATTGGGACGGAGGGGATTACGCCCGGCACCGTGCATTGATCGCCACATGTCCTAGGCATAATCCGCTCCCGCCCGTTTTTTTTTTTTTTAAATTTTGGTTGCCCAGGAGCCACGTGTCTGGCAACCAAAATTTATCCCGTAAGTTTTTTTAAGGGATTTTTCAAAGGCCATATATACCCAATGTTTTCCAAAGTCATACACATGTGTACCTGTGCATGCTGGTACCCGGCGCCAGCGCCTCCTGCCCATGCCTGCCCCGTCGCCAGCGCCCGAGATTGGCCTGGCGCCACCTGCTGCGGCTGCCCAGCGCCCACCAATGCCTAACGCCTGCCCAGCGCCAGGACCCGAGACTGCCCGGCGCCACCTGCGGATTCTGCCCGGTGCCACATGCAGTGTGCTCGCCGAAATTCATTTTCAACGAGCACTCTTAGCCCGCCAAACCGAGAAAATCGGGCAGCCCACTCCACGTGTCGCACAGGCACTGGAGCGGGCATTACCCCCCCCCCCCCTCCCGTGCCAATAAGCGACTTCGGTGCTACACCCTCGTGGGCGAGAGAGAGAGAGCGCGGTGCTGCTCTACGAGAGAGATAAAACTGCTTTTACGAGCGCGAGAGAGAGAGAGAGAGAGAGAGAGAGAGAGAGAGAGAGAGAGAGAGAGAGAGAGAGAGAGAATGTGAGCTGTGATGGAGAAAAAGGATTTTCTAAAATTTCATTGGTCCACGTTTGCCCTAAGTCGTCTTTGAAGGGCAATGGAAATGCATTTGAAGTGTGTTGAAATGTAGTCATGTTCATTCTAGAGAGATATCACGTGTTTTAGAGACTTCTGGAAATAGGATTTTCCAGAAAGAGCGCGAGGGATCAGGAGAGAGAGAGAGAGAGAGAGAGAGAGAGAGAGAGAGAGAGGTGCTTGCGCTGGGGATGGTGATGGGGATTTCTACTGTTGAGATAATGTGAGTTGAGAGAGAGAGAGAGAGAGAGAGAGGGCGACGATGGCAATGGCAGCAGAACTCCTACAAGACTAGAAGGCAATGCTTCCCTGCTGTTGCTCTAACCTTTGTTATGTCCCTTCTTAGGCTTGCTGCTTCTTCTTAGCAAGCGTCTGTAAGCTTCAATTCTCACGCAAGCCTCTGCAACTGGGGGCTTGCCAATGATCCTCATATGCTTTTCATCCATCCTTGGCATGCGGCATCCACCCTTCCTTGCCTCCTGCTGCATGTTTTTCCATTTCTGCTGCTTCTTGCAAGGTTAGGGTGAGTTGAGAGAGAGAACGTGAGAGTTTATAGGTGAGAGAGAGCACAGGACGAGCAGATATGGGAGCGGTTTTTTTTTTGGATTTAGGGTTTTTTTAGGGTTAGGGTTTTTTAGGGTTTCGAATTTGAAAAATAGCAATAATGTAAGTTGAGAGAGAGAGAGAGAGCGCTGTTGAGAGAGAAAGGAGAGAGAGACAGCTTTCTATGAGCGCGAGAGAGAGAGAGAGGAGAGAGACAACTTTTTACGAGCGAGAGAGAGAGAGAGAGCAAGGAGAGAGACAGCTTTCTGAGAGAGAGAGAGAGAGAGAGAGAGAGAGAGAGAGAGAGAGAGAGAGAGAGAGAGAGAGAGAGAGAGAAACGCTGGTTGAGAGAGAGGAGAGAGAGTGCTACTGTGAGAGGAGAGAGCGGAGAGAGCGCTGGTGAGAGAGAGAGAGAGAGAGAGAGAGAGAGAGAGAGAGAGAGAGAGAGAGAGAGAGAGAGAGAGAGAGAGAGAGAGAGAGAGAGAGAGAGAGAGAGAGAGAGAGAGTTTGTTGAGAGAGGGGAGAGAGCGCTCGTGAGAGAGAGGAGAGAGAATCTGCTGAGAGAGCAGAGAGCGCGTTGCTGAGAGAGAGGAGAGAGTGCGCTGGTGAGAGAGAGACAGCGCGCTATGCTGCTGAGAGAGAGGAGAGAGAGTGCTGTTGAGAGAGAGAGAGAGAGAGAGAGAGAGAGAGAGAGAGAGAGAGAGAGAGAGAGAGAGAGAGAGAGAGAGAGAGAGAGAGAGAGAGAGAGTCCCCTGAGAGAGAGGAGAGAGCGCTCGTGAGAGAGAGGAGAGAGAGTCTGTTGAGAGAGGAGAGAGAGCGTTGTTGAGAGAGAGGAGAGAGTGCGCTGGTGAGAGAGAGACGGCGTGCTATGCTGTTGAGAGAGAGGAGAGAGCGCCCTGAGAGAGAGACAACATGCTATGTTGCTGTTGTAAGAGAGGGCTTGAGAGAGAGAGAGAGAGAGAGAGAGCGCTGCGTGGGCACGGAGAGAAGATAAAGAGATAGTCACAAAGCGTCAAAAAATTTGGCGAACCTCAATTACGTCAGGTAATGGCCAATTGGTCGGGCCATTACCATAAATAATCTGGTCCCCTGGCAGCTCGTTGTCATGGCTATATTCGGTTAAGGATCTGGAATAGTCCTAATATGGTAGACCAGCCCTCCAGTATTCGAGATTGTTGGTCACGCCATGATTTAATTCCATGTCAAGACCAGTTTGTGATAATTACCTTGAGAGGACCCAGACACTCTAATTGACACATATGGAGTATTGCATGTCTGTGTGACAGATATAGGCAGGAGGACTGCATGAAGAGATGTGATCAATTTATAGTTGACCTGCATGGGGGTTTCATGGTTCCAGTGTTCGGGAAACGTTTTTGAGGTTTCCCTCAAAAATCCCATATCTTAAGGAGTATTCCGACTGCTAACAGGGGATATGCTTTTACTTGCAGGTTTTCCCTTATAAAATCTCAAATTTATCACATAAAAAATCCTGCAAAAGTTTGTAGTTGTCGGTTTTTGGGAAAAGATGTCGGTTCCATTCCTTAAGAATGTCGGCTTTCCCGAACACTACATGGTTCCATGCACATGACTCTACTCTCTATATAATGCTTCTTGGTTTCCAAGGGGAGGCTCGAACCTGGGACCAAAGAAACTTTGGATGCCAAGCTAACCAGTTGAGCCAACCCCGTTGGGTTACTCTCTATATAATGAGGTAAGGATTCTCTATATTGAGTTTAGGTCACCGGTTTTTCTCTTCTTCTCTTGCTTCACATGGCATGGCTTGGGGGCTAGATCCAGGTTTTGATCTAGGTTTGGTTGGGCGGTTTGACTCCATAGTCTCTCTTATTGTGTTCTCCTATCATCATCTTAGGGGTTGTCCCTTTGGGTCATTATATTGGTATCAGAACACGGCTAAGATGCAGTTTTGGATAGGATGGAGGTAAGCTCTACATCGGATTGGAAGATAAGCACTTGGAGCTACATCTCGGTTATGAAGTGTTGTTTCCTCAAGGGAGTTTGGTGTTGAATTCACTAGTTTCGAGTTAGCATGCTTGTCATATATGGTGGTAGAGTGCTCTTCTACACTTTCAATTTTGATTTAGATGCTGAGAAGTTATGTGAATTCATTCTTAATTTCCAAATTTATGAGGAAGCTTTCATTTTGCTTTTGAATAATCTGCTTTGGGAGATGATGTTGATGTTTTCTAGCTAAACTTTGCTTGGCTGAGAAGTAGAATGGATAGCATATGCCAATTATCCTAAATCTTGTTAAGTAACTTTTGTTCCTTAGTAAATCGATTGTGAATCAATTTATCAGGCTGTTTTGAACAGAAAGTGAATGGATTAGTGGATTCCATAAGTAGCATGTGAGGAATGGATGATTATTTATCCTCAAATTCCTCTGGTTAACTTGCATGTTATGGGTATAATTGGATTTGCTGTCATTCAAACTTGCTGACTTCATGTAAATATTTCTTGGATTGTCTCAAAGAGCAAATTTCAATCTTACTCCTATCAAACCTATATTTTTTAATATAGGGAGCTGATTGAAAGTTGGATTGAGAGTAGCTGTATGCTGCAGTATAATCCTAGAGATGCCTTCAATCTCTGTAATGAGTGAGGTAATTCTAAGCAGAAAAATAAAAGCTAGAGACGCATCCAAGTCAGTCGTGATCACCCTGCTTCCAAATCTGCCTTGAATCACCTGTATAAGAATCACACATGCCAAGAATCTGAGTGTAGGTTCTCATATTTGGGCCAGTTGAGTGTATCAATGGTCAGAAGTCTGTCCCTCTGTGTAGGGAAAGTGAAGAGCCGATGGATTCCAGATAACAGCTAGGGTTTAGCTGATAAACCTCTGCAGATAGTCTGTGTGTGTGGGGTTCAGAGGTCGATGCAGATGGAGGAAGCTGAAGCAACATTGCCTTGACAGCGATGCGGAGCCAGCGACGCTTGTGGATGGTGGTTTTTTTGCAATCAGATTGTAGAACGCTCCCCTACAAAACGATGTGGATGCATCTAGGAAGGAATCCTAGCAGAACATTTTTTGCATGCCATGATTCATTGGTTGAATCTGTTGATCATAACAAAGGATGAGAAAGTCGTAGAAGAGTGTTCCTGTCATTCTTCTAGGAATGGAACTCGCACAGCGGCTGGAGAACCTTGGAAGACTAGCGCAGATGTTCTCTTTCTCTCTCTCGTTGGTGAAAACCTGATTTATCTTTGGACGAAGTGATGGGGGGAGCCGGCCCTAAATTTTCTTTCTTCTTTTTATAAAAAAAATAGGGTTTTTTTTTTGTATGCTTAGTGTTTGAAGTTTGATGCATGGAAAGGGGTCGGCAAATTGGTGAATTGGCCAATTGTTTGCATCAGTGCTATTACATGCTAATTAATCAAGGCTTGAAAAGAATTTTGAACATTTTGGTAGCTTTGAGTTAATTGAAATCGATTTTCTAGTACAACTCCGGAAATTCAAGCTACTACCACCCAGTTATAGAAATTTCGAATAGCCTTGGATTTTGTATTGTTTCTCGTATCAGGAGTTGAAGGAATTTGAATTTACTTTCTCTAGGGACAATATGCATGTTTTCTGACTTTATCACTTTGACATTTTTACTAAGCCAGTTTAATTTTGGAACTTTAGTACTATTGGACCTTTGATTAAGCTGTAAAAATCGGTCTGGAAATGATTTTTTTTTAAGCCGATCTTGACGAAAAGGGAAGAATGGTATGGGTCTCAGACATATACCCAGTGTAGGAATTTGATTCCTTGGTACGATGCTATTTAAACCATTTAACTCTGGAGTGTTGATACTCCCGGTAAATGGAGTTAAATCGTGTTTTTTCGGTTTTCTCCTTTTCAAATCGGTGGAACACCGATCAGTTGGTTATTGTAGATTTTATGATTTTGGTCATTAAAATTGAACATGCCAAAGCTTTTGAGATACTTGTTAAATAATTAATGAGGGAAAATTCATGGTATTTGGAGGTAATTCTTTATTCGACAAAATCATTTGGTGTGAATGCAGTATAGAAACTACTCGAATCCAAATTTTATTTTCCATTAATTACAGGTAACTTTAACGAAGTAATTCTTAAGCCAATAAGTGAAAAGAGAGAACAGTGCGATTTTATGGGAAAAATCGTAACAATAGGAATTAATAAAAAACTGATTTCATTTCCAGTTAAATCCTATGGTGAATTATATTCAAAAGATCAGAGTAGTGGTGTTTTCATATTAGTAGATGTTTTTGGTATATCGGTTATTCAGCCCAGGTATAGGATAGAAATGAAATTGTTTTAGACTTTTTTCCTACAGTATTAAACATTCACTAATGTCGTTACGTCTTCTTAGTATCTTAGTTGAAATAGATATTCAGGGAATTGAAAATTCTAAGGAGGGAAGAAGAGTAGACATCAAAGGTAGTAAGTGTGATCGAGAAATGTATCAATTAGTATTTTAGTAATCTCAGTAAATAATTGCTTAATATCAGTTATTAATTTCTTGGATAGAATTCACTTATATCTTGGTACCCATTAAGTTATCCGCAATTTTGGATGTCAATTGTGATGTTAGAAGTAGAATCTGATACATGGATTACATTGGATCTGTTAATTGATAGAAGCTTGTCCCTAGAGTTAATGCTCTTGGATCCAGTGGGATTTGAAGCTTATCATTAACTAGAAAGGATTAAAATGTAATATTGAACCATGTTTGTTAGCCGATATTTCTGCACGGAAAATCGGACTAATATTGAAGTTTAATTCGCAATAATTAAAAAAATCGGCATGTAAAATCCGTTTATTAGAGAAAATTGGCACAAAGTTGCCTTAGAACTGGGTCCCAGCCCGTCCTAAATGAGGCTAGAGCAAATTTTGCGGCCTTAGAAATGGCCGATAAATATTTTACGACTTTTCACAAAAATGGCCAGTTGTAAAAAAATAGCCAGTATGACCGTGCTAAAATCCCACCATTTACTGAGTCTATGTTTTACTAATATATGATCCCTCAGCGTATTTTTCAGGGAAACCGTGTTGTCTCGGGAACCCTAGTCATGAATGCCGAAAAAGTCAACCACGGAAGAAAAAATTGAGAAAGAAAAGTTTTGGGTAAAAACGGGACCGGGAAATATGGATTCAGTGTCAAGGAGTCACAGAAACCCTAACGGCAAAGTCAGGGCAAATTACGGACAATTAACGAAATGTGTGGGCCAAGTGGTTACCCAACAAGCCAAAAACCCAGACAAATGAGCAGTAGGCGCACGACCCTTGAAAAATCGAAGGAAGGCCGAAAACACAAGTACCCAAAAAAAAACGAAGGCCGCCTACTAACAATAGGGGTTGAAAAAGGGCCTCAGCTAAAATTTGGATATTAAATGCCAAAACACCTTAGAGGCTAAAATTTGGGAGGTACACCCACTAGCCATTGACATTTTGGTCTTCTAGGGTGTACAAAAGGGGAAACTTGAATGGCCTCCCTAGTCTTTGACAAAAATGGCATCTTGACTAGTTTTGGAAGAGAGCCTTGAATGCACCACTCCCCCACTCTCTTATGGAGGCCACTAGGTGTACTATCAAATGGGTTGAGGACAAATGGCAAAAAAGGTTTTAAGGGCATGAAAATTGGCAAAGCCTCATTTTGAAGGGGGACACTTGGGATTTACTATAAAAGGAGGCCACTCTTTGTATTAAGGTGTAGTTGGATATAGTTGAATGATAGTTGGATATAGTTGAATGATAGTTGGGATAGTTGGATGATAGTTAGTGCTTTTGGATGTTAGTGTATTTGTTAGTTAGTGTTTTTAGGAGTTGGTACATTTGGGAGTTGAATGTTGAGAGCTTGTTTGTTTGAGAAAGAATGTTGATTAGTTTTCCTTTGGAATTAAGTCTTATTTTGGTGTTAGTAAGTGTGAATATTGTTACTCCATGTTAGGGTTAGTGGGTTTGGTTGGCTTGTATGTCTTGCTTCACATTGGCTAATGCTAGTTGTTGTGTGAATGCTTGAGAAGTGAGGAGTTCAGAGATTGTGTTTGTGTGTGTTGATTGTTTGAACCTCATTATTAGTATGAGTCCATCGTTAGTAACTCGATTGATTAAGAGTGGTTTGGCATACAGGTGGAGGTGATGTGTTTTGGATAGAGTGTTGAGTGAATGACCAAGCCATGGAGATTGTGTAGAGAATGCTTGTTTGCGATTTGATTTGGACTTGCATTTTCTCTCCAATTGTGGTTTGAACTCATAGTTATTGATGGCGGGAAAGTGAATGCATTTGTCTCTTATTTCTTTCTTGTCCCTTACTACGATATTTGTTTGAAGCACGAACCAGGCTATCGCCGTGTAAGCCTGCATGGATAGATTGTGGGTTGAGAGAATTGTGTTGAGGTATTTGTCGTTTCATCATGAAGTTGATTGCTTACGGAATGCTACTGGATGTATGGATGGGCTGTGTAGTTGAGGATGTATTGTTGTTATGCCACATAAGTACTAGAATAGGGTTGCAATTGTTTAGCGGCATTAGCATCGTAATCAATAGTGTCAAGGTGTGTAGATGGCATTGTGTGATGGAATGTGTTGAGTATTGGTTTATTGGCTGTATGTATTGGTTAAGCTCAGTAGAAGAACCTTGAGAGTTGTTTACGTATTGTATGTTCTGGGTTGAGAGTGGTTGGAAGTGTGTTAATGTGGACAGCAACCAGAGACTGCAACAGTCTGTGGCATTTCATGGTGATTGACAGCGATGCATCTGTGGTAGGCCGCATAAATTAGGCCTATCGCCCTGCCTGCGGCCTACACAGTCTGGTTGAGGCCTGTTTGAGCCCTGTGGCCCTAAATCAGACCGATTGCGGCCTCCCGAACACTGTTTACATTGAAAAATCAGGCCCACAGCCTGTCTGCGGCCAAAAACAGGCGGTTTTGGGGCTTCCCATTATTGTGTGTAGCCTCATTTCTCTGTCTGCGACCTGCAGAACTTTGCCAGGGCCTGCCTACAGACCTGCACTCCGTCTGTAGCGAATAGGCTGCTGCCACATGGCCTACAATTGTCAAAATGGGCCCCTTCCCTAACTGTGGCCTCTTACAACCTGTTCGCTGCCCATTTGAGGATTTTTCGGCCTACGGATCGCTGTCTTCCTGTCCTCTGCCTGCGGCAAACCTGCCTGTGGTCTGTGCGGACTGTCCATTGCATCTGATTAGTGGACCTCATACCTTTTTGACAGTCGATTGAGTATAATTTCGAGGCAGATTCAAGCGCACTTCTGTAGCCATTTATTCACTGTTTTCCGAAGTGGTTTTGCTACGGTTACTGGGGTTGCATGCAACTACTGTCAGGAGCTGAGCACAATTTTGAGGCTGATTCGATCACACTTCTATAGCCATTCGCTGCAGGCAGCCCTCACTGGTCCAACACTGACAGTGGGTTATTTGAGTTGTACTTCAAACCTGCTATCCATCATTTCAGAAGGCAAAGCAAGACGGTAAAGGCAATATGACTAGGAACTTGAAATATTCATGACTAGCCAGCTCTTGCGGCGAACTGGCTACCTAATTGCGCATTGAGGTATGTTCTGATTTTTCAAACTTTATTTGTACCAATAAACATAAAGTAGTATGTTTTGTCATAAACATGTTATGGTGTGTGATAGTAGGGGTTTTCCACATTTCCAACTAAATCGTTATAAGCGTTTTTGTTGGGAAACAAGTAAGTTTCGTGAAGTTCTGATTGTAAATTTTTTAAAATTAAATCGGAATGCAATGTGAGATTATTGCTATAGTCAGCTACATGAGAATAAAGTTTTTATAAAGCGTTTTTTGAAGCAAGTAAGGTTTTATAGACCGCTTACATCTGTTTATTAACAAGGTCATATAGATTTGAGTTCGGATGCGTTTGTATTTTGTGGTTATGCTCGTTCAACTGAGTGAATAATGGGTCGATTGTGCATTGTAGTGAATCATACTAAAATTTTAGAAGCAGAATGGTAGTATGCCGGTGTGTAGTGTTTCAGGAACCAAACACTCCAAAGATTCCGTACTTACTATTGTTTTGACATGATAAAATCGTTTGTGATTTTGGCCGGATAAGATAAGTAGCTATTGAGGTTTTTCCGTTTACTCCATGCGTCATCTAGGGTATGTAATTGCTATTCTTGAATGATTTGAGCTAGATTGACAATGGAATTGTTTTCCGTTAGGTAAGAGGGGAGACAACCGGTTTATGAGTGGAATTGTACTTAGTATGGAATCGCTTTTTCATTTTAAAGTTAAAACAATGTTCTAACACATTGCTAGTAGTGGAGCCTGGTTTTCCTTCATAGTAACTGCATGTGGTTGTTGGCCGGTCTATAAACTAGTTGACATATGACATGATTGATAAATTGTGAAAATCGTCAAGTTGGAATTGTTTGTACGTCATTTATGAAGCGTATTAATTGGACCCGACCTCTATGAAACACCAAAGCGGGCCGTCCACCATCCGTAGTTGAAATACACCGCCTTGGTTAAGCGTCACACTAGTCACACCCGCCGTCGGTACTGTCAAGCAAAATACCTAGACCCGACGGTCGGCGAAAATACTGCCGCTTAGCAAACAAAGCGGTGCGTATAACTTGCACCTCACGAGCACATCATAGACAGTAAATCGGTTTCTAGCCCATGTAAGATTTTTACTAACTATAAACCGAATTCAATGGGGAAAGAGATATTAGCAAGATCCTAACACGAATTAGTGATCAAAAGTTTTACGGAACCATGATTCTAGAAAGCTAGTGAATCAGTGCAGCCAAAAGTACTAACACCCCCTCCTTGCAACCGTATCTCTGAGAGCCTAGAAAACTTTCATCGGTTGGGGAGCACGGGGCAATAGAAAAGGCCATCAGGGTTGGAAGTGGCAAACCCTCTGTTGTTCACGTAGGGCCGAACCTCCATTAGAGGTGGGGCCCCTTGACCCTTTTAGGACGTTTTGGCTGGACCAACCCCCTGTCAGAAATGGCCCTAACATTGGTGCGTCTGTCGGGAGTCAAAAAAATTTCAGGAGATGTTGCTTGAAAGAGTAGTTATCTATATCACTGGTCTACAACGAACTAGTTGTCTTACTACCAATAGTCTACAAGTTTCGTAGGTCCTAGATTGCATGTGTTGAAAATAATTCCACTATCTAAACCGTCAGGTGCAAGCTAGCATGACCGTACGAGCGGCTAGTACCACACGTTGATCACAAGACGAAGTGGTTAGCATCACACAGTGATGTGTGCTGATCCCACACTTAGAACATACGTTATGAGTTCACAATCCAACCCTAGCTACATGTGATCCGACTTCGCCAAGGCCATTCTACCTCCAACAGTTTGGAATACAGTTTGGACTAGAGACTGCATACAATTTTCATCAGCAGGGAGTTTAGGTTGTGATGCCAAGTACTACTAGAAATCTTTTATAGAGTGACGGGACAAGTCAGAGAATGGGGTTATGTATGAAGCCTAGGGTGAAAGTGAAAACCAAAGTCCTGAGTCGAAAGTCATTACCCTACGACTCACCAACCCTAGCATCCCGTAGAGATGACACCTGGTACAAAGAA
The DNA here is from genome assembly GCA_029204225.1 of Diphasiastrum complanatum. Taxonomy (NCBI): domain Eukaryota; kingdom Viridiplantae; phylum Streptophyta; class Lycopodiopsida; order Lycopodiales; family Lycopodiaceae; genus Diphasiastrum; species Diphasiastrum complanatum. Next base: position 62,118 of record MU832777.1, read on the forward strand.
CCAAGAAAAATTGTACATGGGTATGGTTGGATTAGGATTGAGCAGAAAAACGACTAAGTAGAGTTAGTTAGGTCATATGGAGTATTAGTGGACGAAGGATGGATGACCTATGGGATAACGTGGGAAAATCACAAAACGCATGTGCAACGACAATTGATTACTAACCATAAGTGAGAAACCTATTATGCAGCAATCATTAGTAGACAAGACATCATAGGTATACCAAGGAAACCTAGGTCTAAGGGAGCACCGCACAGAGAGACTTCAAACCCCCAGAGAGAGCGTTTAGGGCTCAGAAGAAGCAATTGTGGGTTTCTTATCCCACCAGCCTTAGATGATGAGTCTTACCCACCTATAATGGACTTGGATGATACGTTGGAACCTATAGAAGAACTACCAAAACTTGAGCCAACCGACGCTACAGAACCACCGTTAGTGAACGTAACACCTGCTGCTACAAAACCTGTTGCCACCAGAATGGCAAGACGTTTGACTGAACCAATCGTAGTACCCCCGAAGACAGGAGGACTACCCAAGCTTAGTGGATCCACTCCTTCATGGAGCACCGTATGAAAGTGTCGAAGAGCATATTGATGCTTTTTGGACCACCTGCTTTACCAGTGCCATCACAAATCCACATCATGAAATGATGTTTTTCACCACCACTTTATCTGAAACAGCTAGGCACTGGTATGATAATCTGCAGAGAGGCTCAATTCACACCATTGAGGAGTTCCATAGACTATTTTTAATTGAGTATGCTCCCCACCAAACGGCTGATGGCCTACTATTCACACTGACTTCCCTACAACAAGGAAGTAACGAAACCATCCGACAATGTTGGCGCGTTTGACAGAGTTGTCATGCCAAGTGGAACCCATTGTGTTACTACCACCCCTATTACTACTGACCTTCTTTCTGCGAGGGCTCAAGAATGACATACAAATGATTGTACGTCAGAGTAACCCCCAGACGCTGGCTGAGGCAGTAGAGAAGGCAATCGTGGTAGAAGATGCACAGATTGCGGTTGCCCACGCATCCCACCTATAGCAAGCAGTGAACAGCTTGAACCTAAGCCCAGAAACGTGGAGAGGAGGCCCAATCGCAGCTATAGGAGCACACCCCATAGTGGAACCCCGCCCCATACAGGCTATTGAACCTCGACAAGGCAGGAACGTGCAAACACAAGATGCACGAAGGCTCCAATTATTCAAATGCTTTTAGACTAATATAACTTTGAAAAGTCAAACTCTAAGTCTAATATGAAATTGGCCTCAATTGCCAAATAAACAAATATAACAAATTTGACTAAACTAGTTGAAATATTCCACAATCTCTACTCTTATATCTGATTTCTAGTAGGCCTTCCAATACTAGATTTTTGCACCAAAAACTTGCTAATTTTGGATTGTACAAATGATTAATGATTGCCTCTTGTACCTCGCTCTGATACCATGTCAAAGTACAGTACTTTGGACCTTACTTGAGCCTATTAATGACTCACAAGAGGGATTGATTGATTGATCATCAAATGAATGCAAGCTAGACACACAAAATTGAGATCTAGATTGACAATTTTACATACATCAAGCAAGAGCAATCCAAAATCATTAATCAAAAGTGATGATCAGCCCACACACATGTGCTATTGTACTCAATGCGGCCTGTAGACAACAAATGATGCTAGGAACACTTAGTTTTTTCTTAGATCCAAAAGAGAACAAATTACAAAGGTGGAGAGCTCTCAAAAATATTCTAAGGCATTACTATGGAGAGATGATGATACATAGAAAGCCTCTTTCTCACCTCGAGTTAGGTGAAAATCCAGCTTGTAATAAGGAAGATGATTGAGTTTTCTTGTCCTATTTTGCCATTCTAGCCTCATCCTTGAGTCTTGCCATGTAGGTTGATCAACCTACTCCATAAATCTAGGAATTTGGTCCTAAAATGTAGGAACCACTACCAAAAAAACTTGACCAACTTTATAAACATGATCTAACCTACTCTAGTGCAGATTCCCATGTGGGACCATGGCCTCACATGTGTGGGACCCACCAATGTACATATTTACATGGTTTAACATAGCTAGATTTGCCAATTTAGGTAATTTTTCACAAGGTTGCTCCATAAAAATTTCTTCATCCAAGTCTCCATTTAGGGAGGTTGTTTTAACATCGATTTGATGTATCTCCGAATTGTATTTTGTAGCATAAGCAAGGAGTAATCAAATGCTCAACATTTTGACCATCGGAGAGTATGTATCGAAGTAGTCGATACCATACCCTGAGTGTAGCCTTTTGCGACAAGTCGAGCCTTGTATCTTCTAACACTGCCATCCGATCTTAGCTTCTTCTTGTATACCCATTTGCAATCGACTTTCTTCTTTCCTTTGAGTAGTGGTTCGAGTGTCCATGTACGATTCTACTTCATTGATTGGATTTCTTGACATGGCCTGTCTCCAAAATTTGTTTAGGATTTTGGATTGCTTATTCAAAATTTGCGACTACACTCGATTGAAGACTATCGATGAATCTGACAAGAGGCCTTCAAATTCTTGTCGACCTTCACATCTGGATCTCTAGCTGTTGATTTGTTCTCTCGTTTCTTCTTCAAATTCTCGACAAGATGGTCTCTTGTTCTAGGGTTTGTGGTTTGACATTCTCATTCGACATTTGGCCTTGAACACCTTCTTCAATCGATAATATTGAGAAGACTCATGGCCATTTGATTCTTTCACTTCTGGAAATGTCGATTCGTCGAACCTCACATCTCTGCTCGTCACCACCTTCTTTGAGGTTAGATTGTAGAGTCGATAGATTTGTGAGCCGTTCAAATACTTGACGCGATGGTGCATCCTCCTAAGACACTTTTGCAGTCGTCCTTGAGAGATGCCCAGCTAGCATCATTGTAGGAAAGCATCTGGAACCCTGCATCACGACAATAACACAAACCAAAATCTTTTGTTAATTGAAGATATTGCAAAATTTGTTTTGCAATCTTCCAATGAGTTAAGCCTGGATTTGTACAGAATTGGCTCATCTTGAACACTGCATAAGCAATGTCAAGATGTGTGTTATCTGCAAGGTACATTAGCGATCCGATCAGCTTCCTATATGGTGTAAGTTGCATCAATTCCCTTTCTTTTTCAGTCCTCAAACAATTTTCATTTGTCAGTGTTGTTCCTGCAAGCATTGGAGTATTCGCTCCTTTGCAATTCAGCATCCCGAAACCTTCTAGGATTTTCTGGGTATATCTGGACTGATGAAGGTACAATTTACCTCCCTCATAGTCCCTGTCAATCTGTAAGCCAAGGTACACCTGGCTTCTCCCAGATCTGCAATCTCGAAATGTTTCGAGATATTATTCTTCACTTCAGCAATAAGCTTCTCACTCTTGAAGAGTATCAGAGTGTCGTCCACATACACAGCTACAATGATGATCTTCTCATCTGTAATTCTTACATGGACATTGGAATCAGCCATTAGTGGCTTGAATCCTAAGGATTTAAGGGCTTGATCTTTCTTCTTATACCATTGTTGCGCTGACTGCTTCAGACCATAGATACTCCTATGCATTCTGCATGCATAATTAGGAAGTGAATTCGAGACATATCCTAGGGGTTGATCCATGTAGACCTCTTCGTCTAGCTCACCATGCAAGAAGGTTGTCTTCTCGTCCACAATGTGAATTTTGAGGTCATAAGCAGCTGCATATGCAAATAGTAAATGTAGAGACGAATGTTTCACAACAAGAGAGAAGGTCTCAGAATGGTCAATACCATATCTCTGAGAAAATTCCTTCGCTACAAGTCTTGCCTTATACTTTGAGACATCTCCATCTGGTCCATACTTTAGCTTGTATACCCATTTGCATTTTACAGCCTTTCGCTTATCTGGTAATGGCTACAACGTTTATACCTGGTTCTTCCTCATGGATTCCATCTCCTCATTCATGGCTTTGATCCATTTGTCCTTTTCTGGACATTCAATTGCCTCCTCGAATGTCTGTGGTTCGCCACTGAATCCACAGAACTCTTTTGATGTAGAAGCTGAGCTACCTGACACATATCTTGTTGGCGCTTTTTGTTGTCTTGTCGACCTTCTAGGAGATCCTCCTGAAACTGCAATGCCTTTGTCTTTGCCTACTGCTACAGTACTTGTAAACCGAACGAATGTTTTTGCTTCTGTTTTGCTTCGCTTCTCGATCACTTGCCTATAAGCGTAAATCTATTTCAGAGCTCACTTAAGTTTTGTTTCTTGTGTCTTTTCTATCAAAATCAGAGTGGAGAGCTAGCAAGGCTTTGGCAATAGAAACATTTTGTTTCTTCATCTTGCTCTCACTATTGTCATTATCGATCAGTTTTGTAAATGAACTGTAGCTAGGATTGTCTCAGTCCAAAACCGTCTCGGCAATTGTGCTTGTGCCATCATGCACTTTGCTCCTTCGACAAAGGTCCTGTGACATCTTTCTACTACACCATTGTGTCGTGGTGTATGTGCAGGCATGAATTGATGTTCAACACCTCTTCCTTGACAGAAGCTCAAAAATTCTTTGCTCAAATATCGCCTCCATTGTTGGACCTAAGGATCTGCAACTTTTTGGAGGGGTGTCATTCTACAAAAGCTACAAATTTCTTGAATGCAGCGAACACTTATAGCTTCATTGTT